>JAUZNC010020436.1:1961-17933 GCA_034780395.1 Vannuccia rotundouncinata
GAAGTGTTCCTTGTGCACAATCAAATGGAGGAAGTGTTCCTTGTGCACAATCAAATGGAGGAAGTGTTCCTTGTGCACAATCAAATGGAGGAAGTGTTCCTTGTGCACAATCAAATGGAGGAAGTGTTCCTTGTGCACAATCAAATGGAGGAAGTGTTCCTTGTGCACAATCAAATGGAGGAAGTGTTCCTTGTGCACAATCAAATGGAGGAAGTGTTCCTTGTGCACAATCAAATGGAGGAAGGGTTTTTTGTGTACAATCAAATGGTAACTCCAAATAGATGTTATACAAAACAGTTTACTCTACTACAGTCTACTTACTATATTATTGAAATATTGTATTTTATTAAAAAAATATATTTACTCAAAATATCTATTTCAGCGTTGATCAAGGCAAGATGTTTTTCATGATGGGTATTATTATGATTTTGGTTCAAGGTAAATATGACATTCTTTTTAGCTGTAGTGTTATTATTTTGAGTTCATTATTTTTAGAATGCTTACCTTGTTAAGTTTTGTTTTTTTCTGAATACAGGGGGCTATACACGACGTGTTCAACCAGGAAAAGAATTAAAAGTTTCGTTTTTTGTAAGTAATTAATTTATGTTTTTAATTATCAGCAGACAGTCTTATAAGATAAATTGTGAAAGAATTCGAATTTTCTTATCGGAATATTGAATACTAAAACAGTCAAAACGACTCTTACATTAAATATTATCTGTTACAAACTGTTAGAATATGATAAATATGATTAATATTTTTATCAATTTTTCTAATGTAATTTCTCTATAATTCCAACACAACATCTCTATAATTTCACAAATTCTACTCTAGGGAATCCTTACTGCTATTCCCGCATTCCTACTTCTGGGAACCAGCAATTCCACGGCCCTCTTCACTCTCGGACTTGCCTTTTTCTCGATCGCCTCGGGTATTGTTGTACCAACTCTCACACTCCTCGTCTCTCTAACTGCTGATGACAAACAGCAGGGCCGCCTTCTGGGAATTCTTCGATCTATTGGCTGTTTGGCTCGAGCTTTTGGTCCAATGACAGCGTCGCTTGTGTTTTGGTCTTTGGGACCATCTCTTACCTATAGTATTGGATCCTTGGGCTTATTAATTCCTCTTTACATACTTTATAAATTGAAACATTAAAACTCAACTGTGAACGCTATTTCTTATTTTATATTGCTTGTACTTGCTCGTTGTTTTGACTTCTTAATTTGAATGATTTGATATATTCTTATTTACAATTATTGAATTCTAGCAATTGTTTTTTTATGAATTATGGATATGTCCTTCTGATTATGATATTTGTCCTATTGCCTTGCATTACTGTAATTTCAAGTTACTTTATTGATTTATATTTTTATTATTTATGATAAAACTTTAATTCAAAACATGCGTCTTCCAAAAATGGTCACAAAAACTATGCGTAATTGAATCTCCAAAAACTATCACAATGACAAACTATTTATTTAGAACTTAAAGACTTCTACGTTTTAAGTAATTTAATCGATTTTTCTTTTTTAACTTTTTACCTAATGTATTACACTGTTTTAATATTGCAAAGAAGTATACGGTTTATTCTCAAAATTATTCTAGTAGATACTATTGCAACCATATTTTTTATGTACAATTTTTGTTTTGAAAATATATATTGTTAATAATTTTTTGTGATTTAGCAGTATGACAAAAAAACATTGTTTTGATAAATTTCCATTAAAAAAATGTATTCCAATGAATTTAAGGAAAATGTTATTTTTACGAGTTAAGACATTTAACAAACTTAATTACACCAAATTTCCTTAAATTTTTTTTTCAAAATATAAAAAAACAAAATGAACAAAAAAAATGTTTTTCTTATAATTTTTCAAACTTTAATTCGTTTAGATCTATTTTTTGTGGTTGATATTTTTGAAAGTATGTATTGCACATTTTTCAATATTTTAACTATTTGACTAATTTATGATGTCGCCTTGCAACTAAGGGTTGAGCATGTGGATGTGGTTTAAATACTTTATTAATGGCGGGCGTAAACCATGATGGATTGCATGACAAGAATATATATAGTGCAGTTTATATTTTCGTTTATTTATTTACAAGTCATTTGAAAATTCACATTAATCATATATTAATGAAGCCCAGGGGCCAAACCCAAATTGTTTAAAGTATTTATATTACTTTTGTCAATATTTATAATAGTTTTGTAAATTCGTTAAAAATATGATATTAAAAAAAGCTATGCCGAAATTTTTATTTGTTTCAAATACTTATAATATTTTGTATAGTAATTTAAAAATATGCTATTACCTAGTAGTCATGCCCAAATTTTTAGTAGTTTTAAATTCAGACAATATTAAAATAAAATCATAATTATGGTCCAGGAGCCATGCCCAAATTTCTTTTAGTATAAAATACTTGCTATTTTAGACTGAGTTTTCCTATTCAAGAGCAGTTGAGCTCACATTCGTGCTGGAGTCGTTGGAGATTCCCGATCCTCTGCGATCTGTGTTAGCTGCTCAGTCTAGACCGAATGAGAGTTCAGCTTTCTGCTCACAGGAAGTGGATAGATTTCTGAGTACGTTGTCTCCAATCCCAAAATACTATTTTGCGGATTTTTTTTGTGGAAGATTTCAACGGATGGATCCAAGCTTCTCATATTAAGGAACCTCGATCTGGACCTCAGAATATGCCCATCTCCCTCATCCGATCGAATATCCCGAGCGTCAACTCAACCTAGATCTTAGAGTACATCCTTCCTCTCCACTCTTCACAACCTCCCAGATATCGGACCATGACTGGATTGATTTAATGGAAATAATTAGAGGCCCATTGGATTCTAGAACTTCTGGAACTGCGGCATCGCGATTTCAGAAATTGAATCTGGGAATCTTCATTAATCTGTTAGAGTGGATCGAGGAGAATGAAGACCATCCCCTACGGATATCCCAGACATCATGTTGACGATCCGGAACCTCCACTTGTTAATATCTTAACAGTCACACCGGAGAAGGAAGGAAAGTCTCACTATATAGGAATCCACAACCTCAATCGTTTTCTCAACTCAAAAATTGGCGAGGATCAGACTCATTACGGATATAAGCACTGCGAGAGTTGTCTCAAACCTTTTAAGAAGGATGCCTATTTGCAGAAACATCGAGGATACTGTTACACGGGCCAGCCGGAGACACTGGTACCATCATCAGAGAAGACCCATCACATTTTCGAGAAGTATCAGGCCGTCTACGTCGTCTACGCTGATATTGAATGTGTTCTGCAGAAGAATGGGAACAGAGTCGAGCATAAGGCGGTTGCTATTTCATTCCTGCTAGTGCCGCATCCAGGATTCATTGCAGCTCCGATTAACAGCACCCATCAGGTTTTTTCTTGGAACAACTGCATTTACACTGCCATGATTTCTCTCTCTGCTCTGACCAAGTAAGTGTATGAGTGGAACCAGATCAACGCCCATCAACCTGAACGAATGTCGAAAACCGAGGAGTCTACTCATCGGAGGACAAAGCTGTGCTACATCTGCTCAGACTGCTTCAACCCGAACGATAAGTCTAAGAAGAAGTGGAAAGTACGAGAGCACGACTATCTTACCGGTAAGTTTTCATTTTTTTAATTATTATTATTTAATGAAATTATATTAAATTCTATTTTCTTTCATTTTTCAGGTGCGTATCGTGGTGCAGCTTGTCAGGAGTGCAACTAGAAGATGAGGCTTCGAGATAGCTTCCTCCCCGTGTTTTTCCATAATTTCCGGGGGTATGACTCGCATATCATCTACGCAGAGGGCTTGGGCAAGGTCGGAAGATGAGACGTATCGGTTATTGCCCAGACCAAGGAAAGTTTTATGGCGATGGACGCGGAGTTTGAATTGAGGAAGGCCACAATGACCAACCCACGAGAGAAGAAAATGAAGATCGGGTTCCGTGACTCTCTGCAGTTTATGTCGGCCTCACTGGATTTTCTAGTGGGCAATCTTGCTCCATACCAGCTTCGACATACCCGATCGATTTTTAACTCGGACAACACCTTTACCGAAGTTGCTCTTTCCAAAGAAGTCTTCCCCTACTCTTACTTACTCTTACTTTTCAGACCTTCCGGTAGCTTACACTAGATGAGGATGGTCTAGATCAGGCCTACTATATGACTTTACCCGGTCTCTCATGGGATTCGGCGTTAAAGATGTCTGGTACTAAAGTAAGTATAATATCTCTTTCTTTTTATTTTCATTATGTCCTTTATCTAATATTAAAAATAACGTTTTTTCCAGGTTGGACTTCTCAAGGACGCAGACACATATGGCTTTTTGGAGAGAGGCATACGCGGCTGCATGACATTCGTCAATACTCACCACGTATCTTTCAATACACTTCGCATCCCGGACTCGTATGATGAGTACATCCCAGAAGTAGACCTACTCTATGTGGAAGCTAATAACCTCTATGGCCATGCACTTTCTTAGAAGTTGCCCCTGTCTAATTTTGAGTGTATTACAGAGGATGGGCTTGGAGGTGGATCTCGAATATCCTAAGGAGGTAGAGGACCGCACCTGCGGTCTACCCTTCGCACCTGAGAAATTCGAACTTCCAGAACGGTCCTGACGAATTTCATGCGACTCCTTCTTTCTGAAGACGACTGTGATCAACGTCGGCAGAGATCTCATCCCATGTTCCCTCCGGCATGGGACGAAGTGCTGGACACCTCCAACTATCCGCTCACACATCCAGACTTCTCCAACACCTGCAAGGCACGACTGGGGCGCATTAAAGATAAGGCAGCCGGGAAACCGTTTAGTGAGTGGATCCTGCTCCGGCCGAAGTGTTACTCTTTGTTGGCCATTAACGGCAAGGAATTAAAGCGAGCCAAAGGAGTACGACGGGCTACGCTCAATATGGAGATCACTCATGATTACTATAAGAAGACCTTTCTGGAGCAGACCACATTTTTGCATACACATCGGCGAATCGGCTCAAAGAATCATCAAGTGGAAAACTTTACGTACTGGAAGAAAATTCTTTCTTTCTTCGAGGACAAGATGGCATGGACGTCATTATATCAGAGCCTGCCCTATGGAAATGATCTTCTCAACAGACCGAGGGAGAGGCCAACGACGAAAAGGTTGAACATTCTTCCTCGCATCTGTGAACGGATGCAAAGAGACCTCGAGTTTTGTCAGATTATGTATATTTTTATCAAAAAAAGTGGAATTTTTTCTCTCTCTAAAATGTGGACATAAAGAGTTGTATATATTTATGTATTCACAAATTTTATTTTCTCCATGAGAAGTGGAGTTTTTATATTTTATATAAGTTGTGCACATCAGAGTTTTAATTTTCTCCAAGTTAAGGGGAGTTTTTTCTAAAGTTAATTTTTTTATTTTTCTCCAAGTGAAGTGGAGTTTTTATTGAGATTGAATTACATGTTTTCTCCAAGTGACTTGGAAGTTTTTATAAATTATTTTACCTCGCATGTGCGAGTTAGTTTGGGCAGTGTGTTTTATTTTTTATAGTATAACTTTTCATGGGCGCCTAAACTATGTATTTATCCTATTGTTTTCTATAGATTACATGCATCTATCTCCTGTGATATTGTAGGATAATATACTTTGATTTTTATCTTTTTTCCAATCATTAAAAAGTTTTTGTTTTTATTTTGTTTAATAAGACTTAGAAAGTAGTAACAACATATTTTTAAAAGCAAATTATTATTTTATAAATGAGCATATATAGAGTTTCTATTAAATAGCATACTTGAAATTTTTAAGAATAAAGTATGTATATGATAAAATATTAATAGTAATAACTTAGACTTTATGATTCTTCTTATAATGGAACTGAATCATATTAAATAATTAGCATATTAATAATAGAGACAAATAAGCACAAATAAACATAGTGATTAATTAACCCCCTATAAACTGTTTAGAGAATTGTAGATGATTTGTTCATGAACGTCTTCGAAAGTGCAAAATTAGAACAGTTTTGAAGGGTGCAACACGTCCAGTATCATGGAATATTTTATTTGACATAGTATCGATATAACTCTTTATCTAGGGTACACAAATCGGATTATTATAGATAATGTCCACGTTTTCACCGAAAGCAAGGTCAACCGATGTATGCAGTTGAATTAAATATTTCGAGGGTGTATTAGTTTCATCTGAAACACTTAGATTAACATTGCTTGGGAGAATAGTATAAAATCCCTTAGTATCGCTCATCTCCAATATTAAAGTATTTTGCTTATTTTTAGATATTGTTTATACACCTCCCAAATAATAATTGAAAGTCTTTAAAATTAATTGAGTTGATTTTTTTGTTGTTGATTTATTTTAAAATATTGATAATGTATGAATACAAAGATTCTTATATATCATCATAAATTATATTCTATAGGGAAAAATCATTTATTCTTAAAACTATGGAAAATAATTTTTAACATGAGCAAGTACAAATGAGTCAGCATTTTAATATGAAAGTAATTGCTTAAGCATAAAACGGTGATATAGATAATAGAGACAATAAGCACCACATATGGTGGTCAGCGGACCTTGAATAAATTGTTTATTAGAAATACAACCTCGAAAACAGTGTTGACGGGGTGGTGTCCGTTCTCCAAACGAGTCAAAGACTTCTCTACGATCATTGGCGAGAATAACGACAGCAATCCAGTGTGTTCCAGGTAGGTTGGCAGTATCTGTATTGACATTGAGCCCAAGTGGGCTATTTTTAGGATTCAAGGGATATAGATTCCAAGGAAATAGTTTTTGGAAAACTGTGGATTTTTAGTAATGAGAATATCGAGTTCCTCACTAGTTAACATTATTAACCCTTGTAGTCAACGAGAACCCTGCGTTGGCGTGCAATTTAGTGCTTGCGAGTACATCCTTAAATTTAACCTCCAATCGAAGATTACCTTCTTGATAGGGTTGAGCATTGTCTGCTAGAGCCAGATCAGGTGTTAGATTGAATCCGTAGAGATTCAACCGCCTACGACATACTCCTCGAGGGAAATACCAAAATCTTTGTGTGAGAGTCATATATTCTTGAATACACAAGCTATTGCTATAGTCGGGTGTTAGAGGTCTAAATAATAGACTTGTGCCATCCTTATAGAGAGCCAAATAGTTAAGAGAGTAAATTTGAAAGTTAAAGGGATTAGTAGCAACATCTCCATTATAAGCCTTATTATCAACCATTCCAACAATGACCAACTTGGGCATATGTCCACGAAACAGTTCCTCTTTATTATGAGTCATTGTGGAATGGTATATGTGAGAATTTCTGTATGTAAGGATATATGGCCTTACGAGTCAGAAGTTGTCTCTCATGTTCCAAAATGATGCTTGGTGCGATTTAACTCGTCGTATATGTAGTACTGCATCGATAATTTTAATTCGTCCAACAGCAAACATCATGTAGAAATCAGACTTGGCTCGCATGAGTTTAATATGGAAATCCAATTGATTGAGTATGTATTTATTCTGTGTAATCATATCAAGCCTAAGGAGACCGCATAGTTGAAAGGTTTTATTATTCATAGTGCTCGCCAGTCGAGCAAGATGACCAGTATTTTCGGCTTTTTTCATTTTACCCGCAGTATCCTTAGCAAAACCACTTGCGGCAAGTTGATTTCGATTCCCTAAATTGGAGTTTTGAAGTATATTACTGAGAAGAGCACGGTAGGGATATAGCTGAGCTCCTCCCTCCAGCTGGGTTTCACATATAATCAGCTTAACATCAGAGAAAATACAATGTAAAATATTGTTGATGGGAGCACATGTCTGTCCGGCGGCAAAAACAATCCCATTTGTTTTCAAAACTTTACAGGTCAGCTCCAAAAAGTATCAATAAGATCGATATATTCACTGGAGGAACCCAAAATGGAAAATTCTATCGGGGCATTTTCTTGGGAAACGCTATTGAGAGGATGGATATCAACCCACTGTGCTTGGTCCATAACCAATATATAAGTATAATAATTGTTCGCTGCTCAAAAAGCCTCAACTCGGACTTGGTGTAGGAACAATCACTATTTGTAAGCAACATAATTAGAGTCCCAATTTCTTGGCTTTGCTCTTTCTCTTCTTTGTCTTCTTACTGGGGCGGATTCGTTGCACTTTCCGTTTCTTAGATAGAATTGGAGATTTCTTACTTTTGTTTATAGGCCTCTTACGACCGGGGCCGTTTTGGTTCGCAGCGCAAGGGACTAGTATATCCTCTCCAATATATTTACGACTTATATTACCAGTTTTACTCCTTGCCCATTTTCTGAGATTTTTACGAACATCTTTATGATTTCAGGCGACAACGTCTAAATGAGATTGTGCAACACGCTTACCGTCATTTAACATGTGTGGCATTAATTTTTTTCAGGATAGGAATAGGAAATCTCTTCATGGTGCTGAAAAAACCTTCCCCAACTTGACGACGGCTGCCGTCGTATACGGGCAATCCACCACCCGTCATCGGGATTGAATATCCAACCATGCTTACTCCATAATGTATTTTAATTACTTTATCATTGTTTATAGCCGCTTTCGAAAGTGAAGTGTGATGACAGATTCTCCCTCAATGAATAGTATACGTTGACCGGCGTCATCACATATTTTAATTTAAATAGTATCAATTAAACGTTTCATACGGGGACATATAATGATCTATCATATAGTATACGAATAGAGTCACCAAAAGCATTTGTTGGAAAATGTATCGTGCTGAGTAATGGCCAACAATGACATTACCAACAATCGTTTCTGAGCATGCATCACAGTATACATATAGAGAATAAATTCCACGTCTCAGGTCTGGTGAATTTTATGCTTTTAATGTGCCGTTTAATTTATCAAATCGAAATCCGAGAATGTAGGAGATATTATTATCTGATTCAAGAGTTAGTTTGTCTCCTTTGGGAAAAATCCATTTAAATCTATTTATATGGTGTCCCATAAAAAACGGCCTTTTTCCGAAAATACAAAAATTTATTGTTATGTACACATTATTGTTAACAGTTATTTATCGATACAAAAATGATTAGGACAATAAAATAAGTACAAAAAAGTCACACATACACATCATCATTGTCAATGTTACAAAAGCATTTTGTATCATTTGTTGTGTAAAAGTTGGCAATTGTTGTTGTAAAATAAGTCAACATCGTCTGCGTCAGCAACATTTAGTCGATCTATGAGAGACTCCAAGCGCGGAAAAAAACTATCACAAAGGTTCATATCGGGAGAATATAAAGATTGTTTTATTAACCTTATATTTGACTGTTCAATGTAATCATGTGTGGCCCTGGAGGTATGGGGTTTGGCATTTTCGTGCACCAGTCTCATGTTTTGATCCAAAATAGGGTTGGTATGACGTGTGTGAAAATAGGCGAGAATTGATAGTGTCCTCAACAATTTTATGATAGTGTTGTCCTAGTAGCAAAACAGCGACAATTGCCATTGTCTTTTTTTCTTTTGTCATTCATCAGGCAGTCTGAAGACGAGGATCATCTGGAGAATTCCATGACCCTAGTGAGTTTCGAGGTTGTATTTTTCTATGATAGAACCATTTCTCATCTATCACTACAAGATTTGATACAATCAAACGGTTCGCAAACTATGCAAACATGTTAGTAGAACACTCAACTCTTTGTTCATGATGATATACAATGTGGACGGGAGGAATCCTTATTGTTTTAATCCAAATTCTTTCCATAACCTCAACAAAAATATGATGGATCAGTGATTTAGGCAGATTTAAAAAAATGGACAGATGTCGCACAAATATTAAGCTTGAATCATTTGTCACTTCTTCTTCAACAGCTTCAAGTGCAGCCTTTCGACCCTCGCTGTAAGGTCTGCCTGAACCTTTATGACGATCAAATGATTGTCGTTCACCTTCGCAGAATTCTTTTGCGTCTGAACCCGACGAAGGCTGATGTGTTCCTGTGGCCAGGCTCTTTTTAGTGCACTGTGTATTGTTACCGCTTTAATATCATTACCTCTTGAATTTGTTTTTTTATGTTGAAATTTGTCAAAATTAATAAAATTTTGTTGTATATGAAATAAATAATAAATTTTGTATTTTGGTAAAAACGCCGTTTTTTATGGGACACCCAATAGCGCAGCATCATATTCAAGTTTGACATCAAATTTAGTTTTCAATGATGTTTTATTAATGATTTTTGCTAATTCCATAGCATTCTTATAATGACTGGGTGGGATGTATACTTTTTCATGCTGATCTGGTTCTATTAAATTCTTGATTTCGACAGTATTAGGTAAGGAAGTATATAGACCAAAATCGAGAGGACTAGTATATCAGTTTTAATTTAATATTATGAATTGTGTAGACATTTGGTGGATGTTCTGCTACCAGTTTGTATTCTGTAGATGTGAAATCGGATAAAGTTGATGTCTTTTTTTTCATTTTATCATATCTTTCAAAAATATTAGGAGTAGTGCCGGCCAGAGAATGAAATCCGAGTAAAATAGCCAGATATTTTTTTATGATGAGTTTGGGGAAATATGGTAAAATCTCCTTAAAAACATAATTATTTAGGATGTAATCATAATTCAGAGACTATTTTTCTCCTTTCATATTTACAGGCATCGCCATTGTATGATATTTTAACCTTCAATTGTTTCGAATAAATCAATTACTTCAGGGTGACTATGCCAGTCTTTCGTAAAAAGATGGTTTAAATCAGACTGAAGTATTGAATTAATTATAACTTCTTGATATTGGACATTTTTATTGCTGCTTTATTGTTAACATTACTGGTTAGAATAACATGAAAACCGGTATTAGTATGGGGGCATCTTCAAATTTCTCAATCTTGCTATATTTTATCCCTGTAAGTTGTTTATGACCCCCCCAACGGACAAGCGCTTCTTTCTTCACCCCTCTACCTCGTGTACGTAATATCTGGTCAATTCTGGTGTATCCTTCACGATCACTAATAGCCTGCAATTCCTGATTGTAAAACGAACCTTCAATGATTTCACTATTATCCAGTGTACGTATACGATAGGTGACTGGGCTAAGCTTTGAATTGACGGTATGTATAATAAATTTCTCTTCAGACCAGTTCGGTTCATAACCCTTATCAAAGGTTGCCTTGTGTCTTTAAATTCGAACACGATCTCCCATAGCAAATTTTGTCATCTTTTTCTTGAGTGAATCTTGGGTATTGCCACCATGTACATATAGCCATACATCTTCTTTAATTTCAGCTGTAACATCTGCCTAGGCTCTACCAATTGTACGGTGAACACTGTGATTGTAGGAGTCTAAAAGTTTTGGTAAAAGTGTAAGCCACTTGTGATTTCACTGTCTTGTGAAAGCTCTCCACATGCGTGATTTAAATGTCCTATTAAATCGTTCAACAATTTCCGCCCTATACTCTGTTTTAACACTTAAAAACTGTTCAACTTCATACTTTTTTCTAAGATAATTGCGTACAAGTCGATTTTAAAACTCAAGACCTTGATCCGTTTGGAGACGATAAGGCACTCATCCATGTGTCATCCTGCGAAATAGTGTTTTAAAGGCCGCATGGAGTGAAACGGCTGATTTACGTTTAATTGGTACTGCCGCACAACGTGAGAGAATATCAATTACATTAATTAGATACCTCTAGTCCTTGTTCTCCCGGGCACAAGGCTGCATTTCCACAAGGTCTGCCTGTACTTGCGAATCCATTTTCCTCCCCATGTACTTTCGGAGAGAAAATTTGCGCTGTGCTGGTTTGTGTAGGGAGTAGGCCCACTAATTTTTTAGCCAATTTTGTACTCGTTTCCTCGGGAAACCGCTCGCTTTCATCAATGATTTGACTCCCCCATATGAACTCATATCGGGAAGTGATGCGTTGTAGTAGAGACCACTTAGAAGGTTGTGGTCGTCTAGCGCTGCACACATTATTACACTCTATTTGAATATTGAGATTATTTCCGGAATCTGTAGACGACTTTTCCTCTGGATAGCGGCAGCATCAGCAGCAGTTTAGAAGGGATGCTGGATTCATTAATAATTATGAATTAATAAATAAATATATTATTGTTTATGAGTTAGAAAATTTGTCCAGCTAGATAATGGCTCGGTGTCGCTAACTTCGTCACCGGAGAGATATTCGTCTTTGCTAGAGCGGTTTTTAGTAATGGGAGTATAGAGCTTTGGAGTTGTTTTCTTCTTTTGTACTTTAATAATTCCGGTGAAATGTTATGAAATAATCCCCATTTAATCTGGGTCATTTCTTGACGAGCCTGTCTAGGAGTATATGTAGCAAAATAGATTAAATCTAAAATATGACTCCCAGGCAGTCGCTTTGAATCAATTGTCTTCACTCCAACATCATCCCACCCAAATCGATCATTGTACTGAATTTTATTGAAAATATCCAATGCAAGTTTCCTACGTTGTGTTGAAGATTTTTCAATTGATGTTTTTATAAAGTTGATAGAAAGGGGTTCTTTCCTAGGCTCAATATCTACTCCAGAGTGCTGTTCAGCTGGTCTAGTCATTTTACGTTCATCCAAAAGTATTGGGAATATATATTTGCATATATTTTCTGCTGTTGATCAGCTGGTATATTTTCATTTGGTAATGAGGCAGGTTCATTTATTTTCATACGGGTATACTCAAGTTCTGGAATGACATGAACCATTCGACGATAGAGAGTATTTGACATTTTTTTTAATTTCTTGCAATTTTATTAGTGATTGCTCCTGCTCCAGCGGCTACGGCTACGGCTTCTGCGAATGCTTCTTTTTGCAGTGATGGGTGCGACAGTTGTTGTCAATGCAATAAATAGAGGGATGAGTGCTGGAAAAATTCCACCCTTTTGATTGATTAAAAGTTGACGGGCTTTTTAACACCTTCCGCTTTGCAGTGTACTCTATTCCTACGATGACGAGTATTTGATAAACAATCTTTGGCAAATTAGCAAATATTCCTCTGTTTGGTTCAAGTTTTTTCTTAAGTTTTGCATTGAGTTTTCTATCCTCTTTATAGTAGTGATAGGCAATCTGCGTTATAGCTCGTAAATTCTCGGGAGTTGCTTTTCTCATGAGAGTTGTGTAGCATTTTCTATTTTCACTGCTTTCAATTAACTGAATGAGAAATTTCCTTGTCTGTATTCTTTGTGAGAGTTCATTGTTTATAGTATAGAGCTGAATCTCTCCCGATTGTTTATAGCAATTTATAATAATATATTTAATATTGTTTAAAACAGCTTGATGATGGCATGTAAACGATTTGTGGTTCCTCATTAGGTAAAATATTTGTGCGTATACGTAATTCTTCAGCTGTTTCTTGATTCAAATCTATAAAAATATACGCATATGGTTTCCTGGAAGTTGCATCTCTATATGCTTGAATAAAGAATTTCCCATGTATAGGATACATCTGACGTGAGAGTACATGAATCTGACTTGCATCGCGTGGATGTTTAAAAAGGACCATTGAGAGTTCGTGTTCGCGCCTCTTTACCTTCTTGAAATAGATTCTGACTAGTTTAAATAACAGTACAGGGTATGTGATGCACCAGGCGTGTAAATAAATTGCTGTCAATTTTAGAGATTTCCATTTCATTCGTTAAATCTTAAAACAACCAAATCATAGTGTTGAATCATATCGAAGGATTCAGGCAATCCCTGATATATACTGTATCCTTGTTCATTTTTGGCCCCTTGTATTGACTTCCGTTGAACTATTTCATAAGTATTGGTGGTTTATCATATACTGCATTACGGTGAGTAACTAAATTTTCAACAAATGTTGTCTTTCCAGACATGCTCGGTCCCACGACTAGCATGGAGCTCATGTGCTTTAAGAGTGAAATTCATATTTTATTTTACTTTTTAATGACTTATTTAGACTCTTGTTTATAGATATTCAACTATAAGTAGGAAAGATGTGGGGATATTGTTTCATTAATTGGGGAATATTTTGGAAAACGGGTGTATTTTCTCTTGCTCCCATCAATGTCCTCTATATGTGTCAATAAAGTGTTCTGGGGTCAAATTAAACTACCGGCTACTGCTATATTCAATTGTCTTTTTTATACAATTAAGCAAGCCAATATTTGTATCCGCTATTATACGCGAAAACCCCATATGTATAGTGTAAAATGTGTAACCGACATATTCGTATTATGGGAGCTGATATAAATCTGGATGCAGTCATAACTTTTATACTACACCATCTTTCCTATGGTACTTTAATTTGGAGCCGCCTGTTTTACAAACGAAATATTCACTTATGAATTAGGAAGAACAATCAACCTCAATCGTTTCATCCAATCATCAAGTCGTGATAATACAATGCAATATGAACCTGAAATTTTCCCTGCTTTACAAATTTTTAAATGGAATCCTGTCTACGTGAATGTATTTCATACAGGAAAGGTTGTGATAATGGGTGATACACCTCGCTCCAAATACAGATTATTTGTGAAAATTTGCAGGAATTATTCCCCCACCTTTCCCTTTTCACATTCTAAGTTGACTACAATGCACGTCTATGCATTATATTTACAATCATATAAACAATGTGACGATAAGTTGTGTATATTAAAGACTGGTAGGAAATATGAACCAGATTCTACAAATCTGTCTCACTATTATTATTTCATATTTTTTCAACATATCGAGAACATAATTGCAACCGTATTTTCGACGATTTCAAAAAGAGTGTCAGAACCTATAAACAATAATTATTGTGAATTAAATTGAAACTTGGGCAATGATGAGTTCGAGTCTACAAATCTGTGTAACTATTATTATCTATAGTCTTATTAAAAATATTGAAGAACCTTTATTTCAACGTTATATCATACCGAAGAATGCATTAGAATGGACGCCTGATTCGAAGAATATTTGAAAAAGGACGACAAATTGTAATAGTAATTATTAGCGGTTTTATCCTACTACTTACAAGTGTCATATTTTCAATGACCATTCGCTCAGCAAATCGCTTATCCAGCAAGGATTGGCTAATGTCGTTTATACCTCTCACTCCTCTCCCGCATAAGTCCTATAAACAAGACAACATTCTCATCTCTAGTCATTACAAACTCATCATGTATGAAGTGAAGACTTCTTGATGGTTTCAACTCCTAGATATTGTATCGAGCGAACTCTTGCGGAAAAGTCAGGATATTGATACTGTTCTAATTAAAGACATTATCATTAAAAAGATGGTCGACTTTTATATTATCGCAAAGACCTGGTCTCAATCCCTACTCTTGAGCTGTGAAATGGAAAAGGCGTTCAATACCCTCTCACATGATGACTTTATTGCGGGGGTGGACTTTACAGGAAAATCGTATCTACAATTAATGACTGTCTCTCGAGCGTGCGACTTGTCGATGGAGAAATTGGATATATAGTTTCATGATCTATCTTAGTACTATCAAAAATCTTCTACTTCTGGATATCCCCAATAGAAGCAATCTATTCCCATTTAATACGAAGATGATGACACTCAACTTAATGCGGGAGAGAGCATTAGTTGAGTTGATATTCAGTGCATTTGGCTATGGACAATTGTACTCTTGGGAGGAACCAACGCTGGAAGCAATTGTTGAAAAACTATTCTTCTATCATAAACTCTATAGGGTAATATTTGTTGAATTTTGGTCATCTGACCTAGCTTCTCTCTGAATTAAAATTTTGTTCTCGAAATAAGACAAGTCTCTATACAATCTTTGACAGACTTCAGCTGGATGATAAAACTTCATGTAATCCAAATCTGTAATTATGCTGTAAATGTGTATTATATACCAGCTCGACTATATATATTAGTAATTATTTCTTATACATTTTCAAGTATCCGAAATGACTGTGTTGGACGATTATGGACTATCGCTCCGCTAAACACTACTGGAGTAGTGAGAATTTTTTATATTGACTATATATTTATTAAAATATTCTCTTATTTATGGATAAACTATTTTTTGTTTTGT
>JAUZNC010020447.1:10049-23433 GCA_034780395.1 Vannuccia rotundouncinata
AACTGATTCATCTCTTTTATTAACTGATTCATCTACTTTTATTAACTGATTCATCTCTTTTATTAACTGATTCATCTATTTTTTTAAACTGATTCATCTACTTTTATTAACTGATTCATCTACTTTTATTAACTGATTCATCAATTTTATTAACTGATTCATCTACTTTTATTTACTGATTCATCTACTTTTATTAACTGATTCATCTGCTTTTATTAACTGATTCATCTACTTTTATTAACTGATTCATCACTTTTATTAACTGATTCATCTATTTTATTAACTGATTCATCTCTTTTATTAACTTATTCATCTACAAAATTATGTTACTTATTTCTTTATAATTAGTAGCTGATTCATGTACAAAAATTATTTTCTGATTCATTCATGTTTATTAACTAATTCAGGAACAATTATTGACTGAATATCTGCAATTATAATTTGATTCATAAACAGTTATTAAATGATTAATTTTCATAATATATAGTTGATTCATTTACAATTATTTACTGATTGAAGAATAATTATTAACAGATTCATTTATAATCATCTATATGTATATTAACTGATTTAAGAGCAATTATTATCTGATTCTAATATTATTAACTGATTAATGTACAAAATAATTTAATGATTTACTGATTTATGGACCATTAATAACTTATTTGTCTACAAATGTTTACTGATTAGAAAGAAATATTTTCTGATTCATCTACAATTATTAACTGATTCATCGCCAATTATTAACTGATTTAACCACTACACCAATATATGGTTAATTTGTTACCATTGATACCGTAATATTATATATCTAGATCGTCAAATTTTAAATAATTAAATGTGGTCGTAAAATTATTAACTGATTCATCTCCAATCATGAACTGCTTCTTTTATAATAATATAATTTTTAAAGTTTCTGATCGTCTTCCTCCACCAAAAATTGTTCTGGATAGCTAATTCAATAAATATCGATAAAATAATTAATTAATTTTTAATTCCAAAGATTTAAATACTTCAAAATATTTGTTAAATTATTAAATAGTAACTATTTTTGTAAGGTTTATGATCTAGTATCATATAGAGACACAATTTAATTTATATTTCTAAAAAATATTACTAAATGAAGTGAATTTTTTTAATTTCTGTCAATAATTTTTTAATATTATTACAAGGCATGTGTTAAAATAGTTTTTGGTCATTATTATTATATACATATGCATATTGCAAGTGTTTTCTATCGAATAATTCATAGCATCGATCTAATTGACACCTTGTAACTAAGATAAAATTCTATTGAAAGCAAGACATCAGCTGAAAACTTCGGACAAGATTTCACGGTGTGTGACAGATATTTCTGTCTGATCTGCAATTATCTCTCCCATTCATACCACGCCATTTGGAATCTCGTTAAGGACAAAAAACTTTCATCCTTCTTTCTCCCGATATCCGGACCCACAACTGGTTAAGAAGGTGAAACTGGATGTTATATTAGTAAAATGGACAGAATTGGTGGAAAAAAGCTCGAATGGCTCGGCCACCCGGCTATTGTCAAGAAGATGGACAGCTCAATATGACCATACTACTCCCCTATATATTATCATTATTATTATTAATTCCTTCATTCGCACAAGTCTTTCAAATTGATGCAAAAAATTGGACTGAGAATCCGCCTTCATGTCAATTGAACTGGAGGTAAAAAAGCTCCCTAAGTATTGAAAAAAATGCCTCCTGTGGCCTCTCAATTGAAAAAGGTGTTTCCAATGCGGCCTGCCTCTCATATATTCCACGAATAATCACTCAATACGGTTTGGTATCTTCTTTTTAGTTTCCCTTTATATATGTTCATATTTGCGGATTTTTTTGGTGGTTCGACCGCGTTATAAGTTTACAGAAGCGAAATAATTCCAAGTAGATGATGGTTGTTATATACAATAAGTGGATTTTATAATTCGTTTGCAATTTACTTCACCGACATTATCAACCCTGAAAATGATATTAATTAAAAAACTTAAAATTTGATGATTATAACTACCTATGCACCCATATTATGCGACAGATGTTCAATATAAATATTTCTAAATGTATGTCTTTGCTTTATACGATTGTATCAAATGTAAACATAAATTAATTTAAAATATAAAATTAAAAAACAATATTATTGATTATACAGTTCAAAATCATGGTTGCTGAGAGTTGCAAAAGATGTAAGTATGAAATAAAAAATAGTTATAATATATAATTTTTATTATATCGCTTTTAACCAAATCATAATTTGCATTCTTTGAGATTTTATGTATATTTCATTTGGTATTCGATTTATGATTTTATTGAAGTAAATATTCAGGATAAATATTTAAATTTAAAATTATTGTATTTAAAATAACCTCCCACCAAGTATTTCTTTTATATACTTTTCAAAATGAATTAATTTTTTTGAAATCCGAGGTGGGTGTTATGGGTGTTGAAAATTATTGGAGGATAAATGAAATTGTTTTAATTGTGTATTTAACTCCTATAATATTTTCGAATCTCCACACCTAGAAAAAGATATCTAAAGAATGACAGTTATCAGAAAGCAATTCATAAACATGAATGATTTCAGGTAAAAAGACGATAAGAGTTATTTGAAGTAAAACCATTTCACCTGGTCTCTTCAAATGTTTTGTGTTTGCCAAGATTTTGTCCAACGTTAAAAAAAGACATGAGTTATCGCAAAAAGTCTTAGATACATCTTCAATACGCACTCATCAATATTTATGAAGAATTGCGATTGTTTTGAATTATCTAATCTTTTATTTATATATTTGTCGAATGTCAATGATGGACAATCTGAAATTCAATAAAAAATCAACTCCTGTTTGAGTTGTTACGCATAGTTACAGTTATATAACTATAATACATATATCTGTAAACAGTTGGAAACAAAAAAATGCTATTTTAAATTAATTAAATTATATTATCTAAATTTGACCATTTGAAATTAACAAGTATCTCAGTACACTCCGTTGCATTTTACAATTGACCACTTCTGAAGTAATGTTGACATAATGGCGTGATATCATACCATGCTAATAATTTATTCTTTAGTTATTGTGAGACAATCTTTTGTTTCAATGTGTAAGTGTCCATAACGTTAACATATAATTATGTGTATATTATTTCACTTATATCATATTAATAATTGAATGGATTGCTTATTGTATTATACATACTGACCAGGCAGAGACAGTATGCTCATACTTCTAAAATTGTCCAGCATCTCTTGGTATCTCTGGGTAATCTTTTAATGGACCTTGCGTGTTCCCAATTTTCAAGACATATTACATACAGAGAGGGCCCAATTTGTATTTAAACCTATGCTAACAATATATAACTAGCTAAATGCACAAATTACACATTAATTATTATGTGGGGTGTATATCAGTTTAATAGACAGTTGGATGCCCCCTCAAATTAGAAGCTTTGTTCTTTACTCAAAAAAGATCTTGAAGATACTCCGTTGACATGGAGGCATAATAAGAATTACAAAACGATCCATTTATTAAAAGACAAAAAGATGTTGTCTGAGTTGTTCTTCTGGAAAGATAGAAATAGAGGGTTTGGAAAGTGGTCGTATCTTTCACATTATCTTACATAAAAATGATATGAAGATCGCGTGTTGCTACAACAATGTATATAAGACAGCCCCCGTTTAGATTTAAAGGTTTTACAATCATCTGTATATAATACAATAATAATAACATCTGATAATTAGAGCTGCCCCCCACGTTTTCTGGTTGCAAATTCGTGTGGGATGGTTCCAGTAGTATAGGTGTAGAGAAAGAACTATATAATATACTAATTGTGTCTTTTTGAGATGTGGGTATTATATAATTGTGGTCAAGTGATGTATATTTTGTCTGGTATAAGGATGAGGAGCATTGAGGCGGTATATGTAGAAGGTACCCCCATTTCGTTCAAGTAGTTTCTGATGCAAGTGTTACATAAATATTGTTATATAAGAATCTTGAAATGAATTTTCATTTTACTTTCAACTTATTCTCACGGCATCCATTTTGTGTCTTATAAAGTAGACATATAAATTGAATAGTCGATTTCCAAAACAATAATTTTCTAATATTAGTCTCTGAAAATAAAAAAAAATTAAAATTAACTTTCAATTAAGGTTTTTACCGGTTCAACTCACAGGACCATTTTCTGACATTATCGTATACATGGCAATCAGACGAACCCTTTTAGGTCGCAAGACAATCGACTGAAACAGCTGCCAAACAGGAACGAGGTAAATAATTCTGTCGGAGCCGGGGTTCGACCCCGCTCAGTTAGTAAATATAAGATGACGAAGCAGAAAATACTGCACTTTAAAATTTAGCAATATTGATTATTAAGTTTGAGTCCGTATATATAAACTTATAGAATTACCAATTAAATATAATAGTTAAGAGTAACGTATAGTATTCAAAAGAAACAAAAACAGAAATTAATATATTTTTTGAGATTAGAGGTAGTTTAGTGTTTATACACAAATTATGATGATGGTTAAGCGATAATCATGAGATAAATATATTATTTTTAAAATATTTAATTTTAATAAAATTTATTGTGATAAAAAACGTAAATACGTTATATATCATTATACTTTACAAACACATGTCTGTCCAATGAACAAAATCGATATTGTATAGATTCTTCAGTCCTCCCCATGTTGTCCCCAGCCACAAACATTTAACATCTATTTAAAATCTTTTGACATATATATTTTACGCCTATTTGACATCTATTTTCCATCTATTTCACAAAAATTTAACGTCTGTTTAAAATCTATTTGTATCACGCTTTAAATCAATATATTTATTCATTTTATTCAAAAAAATTTAGATTTTGTATCATATTGGATGTCTACTCAATCGTTCAGAGACCTTCCAATATTATTTTCTTACATACCGTTATATTCAGTTCTATCTCGTTAATTATTTATATCCTTTAAGATTCATAAAGATTTGAATATTAATTATAAAGCAAATAATTAGGTTTTTACTTTCATAAATTGATTAACGATTGCGTTAGTCATTTAACCCTGTTGTAATAGATCCAGATGCAATCATTCAACCCTTCTATGGATGACTGACAGTACATTATTTCTAAAACGAATTTGAAGAATGCCAATAAAAATTATTAACCTGTTTAAGCCATCATTCTCCAAAAGTATCACTCACACAGAATACTGAAGAAAATTATCGTTGATACTCATAGAATATTAGTTATTATTATAGTTGCTTATAAAGTGTATTGCATTATTGAAAAAGTTCTTCTATTTCATATGGCCACTTAGAAGCATCCTCCAACTTCCCAGAATTGCATGTGAACGTAGAAGACGTCTGAGCATTTTTTATGAGAAGCTTTTTTCTCAGTGACTTTCAGCAGCTGATGAGTTTGTAAAACCTTATCATACAGAGTTATCTTTTATCGCATTCAAACCCAAAGTAGTATGTATAATGAATATATTTGGCCCATATATATAAGGAGGTGTATCAGTGAATTTATAAATTAGTTGAACAAAAGGGAGAGATACCCCCAGGACGAAGGGGCTACAAACTTAAGGAAGAACACGCGAAGTGGACGAGCATACAGCAAGTCGTTGACGCGAAGAGTCCATGGATTTCGGCTGCAGGGAAATACGCGATGCTTCAAGATGTAGTCGAGATATATTTATAAAGGTGAGGGGAAATATCATGGTTTCTCGCATATAATAGGACAGGGCAAAGAGATATGAGAAAGTTTCTTTGACACGGGAAGAGAGGTGAGGTCTAAGTTATTATAGTCTTATAGCTGTCAGTCATGGCTGCTCGCTTCTCTCTAATTATCAACGTAATTTAGTCGACTGATGCTCCATGATATCTTACAGTTTGCGTTTGATTGGCACTTGTAGGCTAGCTACGTTGTTCATTTTCTGAGAGTTTTTCAGAGAGCTTGAGAAGAGCAAATGCAGTGATCCTCTTTTTTATTGTTTCGTATTCCTTGCTGCTGGAGAATTATAGAACCACTGGCGCCAGAGTAGTGTGTGCCATAGTGGAATGACTCTCATTTTGTGAAGTATAATATAATATGTATACCGAGCTCTGTATCTGTTCTGCTCTGGAAGACAGAGGAAGGGAGGGGCATTGATGAGACAGAGATTATGTCTTACACGATAGGTATAACATTCCACACAAATTGGTGTAATTTTGGGAATCTTTTGATAACTAATTACCCAAATGATTAAACAGCTAATGTATTCTGAACAATGCATATGCTCCCATTCTGTTTTAATATAATGCAGGGATTGTGGAATTTGTATAAACTGTTTTATGTGGTTATATTATTAGGATCTCATATTTGATTCTTTTACATTCTTTCAATGCGGATAGTTATATTTATTGTAAATGATTACTTTTCAATGAATTCAATACTATATTTAAATAATTTAGTACTTTCAAATATATAAAATTCATTTTAAATCGATTGAATTATTCAATAAATCTGACAATTTCAAACATTTACACTAAAATTGTGTCTTTTTCGCTCTTTTCTTTAAAAATATGAAAACGTTGACATAAACTGATATAGTTGAAATAATATAGCGTAAACAGCATCTTTAAGATCACTATTCGGTTAAACGATCAAAGAGCTTTCAACAAACAATATTTCTGTGCACCCCCTGAAGTTGGTTTGTATGGAGGGTTATATGAAGCCATGATTATTTTCCCAAAACAGCTCACTTTCCCCTTTGTGAAGTTAGCAAATTATCCCTGTAACCTGTTTCCAGTTGATCGAAGGGTCTCAAAGAGGAAAATTCAAAGGGCCGGGTCTTTGGCCGAAGCATCGTTTTCTGGCAAGGTCGAATTTCACTCTACGGGATATTCAACTGACCATCTTCACAGAGTTCCAGAGAATTTAGGGTCCAGTGAATATACCACAAGCGAACCGTCTCATCACTGAGTATATTGGGAAACGATTAGTTTCTGCTTTCATTTAGGGATAATTTCTATTCCTCTCCCATCGCCACCCAACTCATTAGCCGAAGAAAAGGCTAGTTTCAAACTCAAGAGGAGTCATTCATCTAACCAAATTATTCGCCAAGAATTGCTAATCCTTATTTTTCATTAAGATGATGAGGCTAGGAAAGACTTAGATCCGGATCTAATATTGCGACTTAGTTTTAAATATCTCTGAAAGATTTCGCGCAAATATTCCTCTATACTCAGTGGTCACCCCCTCCCCTGTTTCTTAATATAATACAGAAACTTTTGTTTCCCTCATTTGTGTTATATACTTTTATTGAAATGTGAAGAGGAGAAAAACGGAGGGTTATATCCCTTCTGAGATTGTATATCTTAAAGCAGAAACAACAGCTGTATAAAAGAACCTCTATAGTCCATGACAATCACTTAGGCTAAATAGTATTTATCTCAGCTATATAAAACACTACCACACTAATAACTCATCGGAAAATATCAAGTTGATGAAAAGATTCGGATAGTTTCGATTGCTTCGTGATTAACTAATTCTCCAGCGCCCTCTCATTTTGAAGAGACGTATAATCCCCCATCTTAACTTAAACCGGGAACACCTCGCGCTTTGGTTAAGTAATTTTTTCTTGAGCCATGCAGTGTATAGTACTCAATTTAATGATATATACGAGCAAAGGGATCTCAATTCCAAGAATATCTTGTGCGAGGAAAAAACGAGCCGAAAAGAATTAAAGAGATTGCAAATATTATACTTGCAACAACATTGTTTGTAAATAATTGATAAAAAGGAGAAGAGTCTTCACTAATTTTGTACAGTATATTTAGAAAGTGAAATTCTCTTAATAAAGGGGATTTATTGAGTTTAGTAAGAAAAACAGATCAACACTACAATTAGGTCTTAATGATAATTACGAAAAGCAATATACAAAAGGATTATTTCGGTTTGACGCTTTTGAATATAATAAAAGATATATAGGTTAAATCTTCTGTCATTACATTATATAATACACTAATATGCTTTATGTAGCTTAGCTTTACGTATATGTTAATTTTGAAAGTTGCAACTAAAACATAATAGCGAGATACACTGGGGATTACTATGATACAAGCATAGGATTCGCTTTGTCTGAAAAGAAATATATACGTCTGCTTTTAATTTTGCTTTTTGGATTGTAAATTTTAAATAAAAATAAATCTTTAAATAGATAATATAGTAATCGCAAAAAATATAATTTTAATTTTATATTTATTTTAAAAATTTGATCTCTTTAAAATTGTAATATTCTCTTAATCAGCTGGTCAATCGTAAATTCGTGTATTTGTGTGTCTCAATTTCAGAAAAACGGGAATTGTCCCATAATTATTAAAAATACCTTCGTATTGGAGGCGTTAGCACAAAGGCAGTTCCCAATATCGTGGATATAAAAGATCCAAATTGTATATTTTAGCGTCTAATGTTAATATTTGAGAAGCATATACAACCAATCTGTGGAGGGACGCTATACACAATGTTGAATATTAAATCTCTTTTTGTACAATTAAACATTTCTATACTATAAAGTGTTCGTTTTTACTTTTTCAATGACAATCGAATTTAGAAATATCCGAAATAGAAAAATAGAAAATGGGTATCCATGCAGCATATATCTATTGACCCAATTGTAAGCTACAGGACTCTTTGAACTTCACAAAATGGATGTGTGCACCGCCTATACAAGAATTGATCTCCACTCAAGGGGAGTTGTCTTTGGGTAAACTGATTGAAGAGGCTGTTTTTGTGCTAGGTGTATTGTATGACAGCTCAAGTGTTTGTGGAAAACAAGGGCCAAATAAATGTGCAGTAAATTCTCAAGTTTTCATAATATTTGGGGTCCCGTCTGGACTTGAGGAATACCAATATGAGAGTATCTAGGTGTAGGCGGTAAATCTATCACTTTATTAAGGATGAAGTTTTGGTATATCTGTATTATTGAAAGTGGATTGTTCTCCCTATAGAAACCATCTGTAAGCTGAGAAATTTATAAGTGGTGTCGAAATCAATATGTAAGGATGTATTATAGAAGCAAATATATTGTGCTCATCTCATAATTCAAACGACTTACTTTAATTATTAAAATAGTAAAGTTAAAAAAGGTTGTCTAATCTTTAAGTACTATATTAAGGTCACTGAAATATATATTCAAATTGGTATAATTAAATTTAAATCTAGTAATTGAACGGATGACAAGGGTCAAATTTCATTGTTGGTATCCTAAAAGACAAATGTTATACCAGTCATAAAGTTAAGGTGGTATAGTGAACGTATAATGAAGGTATAGTGAAGCTTTAGTGAAAGTATAGTCAAGATATTGAAGATAGTGGAGGTAAAGTAAAGTTAATTTAGTAATTATATAGTGTATAAAAGAGAGAATTTAGCTCTTTCAAAAAAGGTTGCTGGCTGGTAGGTAAAAAGGGTTTTTAACCACCCTGAAAGGTGCTTCTTAGGAACATCAACAACCACCATTTTAACAGAGTGGTGACAAATAATTGATACGATTATTTTAATTACTTTTTCAATTTCTCCTTAACTATGATTAATGTATTATTTCAACATATTTAACTAAATGTGCATTCATCGAACGGATGTTGTCTGCACCACAAATGATCGATTTGGTAGAGAAGTAATTTGTGGATGCTCATCTTGAAATGAGAGTATATTGTCAGTCATGACAATTTACCATGATATGAGCGCACAGCTAAATGTATGACCAAGATTGATGTCGCTTGTTGATCATATTCGATTTTGTTTCTAGCCTGTAATTGGCCCTCTTTGAGAATGGATCAGGGGTGGTCCGGTGATTTAGAAGCATATAATGTAATTAAATTTGTGATGATTGTGTCGTTTTGTTCAATGTTCCATGCATCGATGCTTATTATTACATAATATAAGAGAGTATTGTGAAGTGTATACTGAACAAGTGTTGTGAAAAATTCTCTATATGATCGTGGTACTTCAGTTAATATAACAATTTTCAGTGTCTGTCAATGGTGCAATGGACGTTTTAATGGTTAATTTGGGTCATCACAAAATGTGCCTTTTTAAAACAATTTCAATCTATACTCTATGGTATGTATATAAATTGTACATTTTTGTGTTGATCTAATAATATCTCAATATCTAAAGTTATTTCACAGAAATGAACAAATAAATGAAAAGGTTACTAAATTAATACTAGACACATTTTTGATGATTTAAACGATAGAAAATATTTCCTAATTGATTATTTTATTTAAGTTTATTGGCTATTATGTTAGAGTATATATATGTAAAAACTGATACAAATTATTTGTATAAAATAAATTCCAGCGAGTTCAAACTTTTTATGAGTACTATATAACAGTAATATATGCATTGAATTATTGAAAACACAAATCATAAATTTATAAAATTAAAAGTTTTGCATCAAATGTTAAAAGTATAATTTTAACTGATCAGACATTTACATAAATATTAAAGTTTAATTTAATCGTGTGTCTTAATATCTTATAAGACAAAATAATTTTATAATTTATCAATATCCGTGTTATGTTAAAACCATTTCAAGCATCAATGACTTCTATAGATAATGCTCCTTTTACTTAGTGACCTTCTCATAAATGTCTTGCAGGCAGAATGAGCAGGGTGGGACACATAGGAAGGGAGCTAGAAGGGTGGGTGGAGCAACACCTCTTTCCTAATTTTGTCAATTCAATCGTTTAACAGTTTTTGTAAAGACAATTAGGTTGTCAGCAACACTTCTTCCTGTCACTTGCTGTATAGTGAAACTTTTCTCAACCGTTAAATCCCGCATGGAGGTCATACACTGATGCTCTACAGTTCTAGTTCCGATTACAACAATGTATTGCTCGTGTCAAAGACGCAACACTGGAGATGCTACTGGTCGGATGTTGGAAGACAAACGCACTGCGTTCTATACTCACTTTCTTCGGAAGAACTTATATTGGCCGGCGATTAATTTGGGAATAAAAACACACTGTTTGTAGTAATGCTACGTCTGTCAAATGCAAGTGTTGTGTATATAGATGGTTAAGGCAGATGGTTAGATATATATGTATGAAGAAAAGAATACAAACTTGTCGAAGTTAATTCATCTTAAACACAATAAAGACCCTCTTATGATCAACTTAAATTATAGGGAAGGATTCCATTCTTTATCGAATTGGTCATATACTGACAATTAATAACACGCTGATTACAACCAACACTCCCAAAGGAAATCCTTCCTCAAGCGGTAATGATGGCAGGAAAACAATTATCAAGGGGTGTCTTTCTAGACTACTATAAAACTGCTACCAGGACCCCTTCTCATAGTTGTGAGATAAAGATGGAAACTTGGAAGCGTTTTCTTCTTGAGAGTTCAACTTATATTCACAGAGAAGGCTCAGGAGATTATGAGAAATGGTAAACGCCTCAAATTACAGGAGTCACTTGGTGGGATAATTCAGACAGAATACATCCGAAACCTGATTTCTGATTATGTTGAAATTGATTACATTTGACATCAAAATAGACTCAAGGTGCATATACACATAGTCCGAGCGTATCCAGATACATATCTCCCACGAATTTCTCTAAATTCACTTTGACAAACTTCTTTCTCATAAAACTACAAATGTATTTCTTAATTGAAAAACATCTTTGACTTTTATTTAGAAAATATATTTTGCATAATATAGAAAATTGAGGAGTTTACCATTCCGATTGATTAGCTCTGTAAACCACAATATCATCTTTATTTTGTGTTTTTTCAATTTTATCAAACATTATTTAACATTTTATTAACGGTATTAATTGGTATCGTTTCTAAAATCTTTTTTGTTTTTATGTTTTAAAAAATACGTTTTAGCTCAGTCAAGAAATGTTCAGTTATAATTTTAAAAGTCAAACTTTTACCAATTTCATGTATTTCTATTTGAATAGATTTTTATTATTCCTACATGTGGTATATTATACGATATTAATTGTCATCAGGTGCAGCAGACATATTTACTCCGCGCAGCAACACGAAATGTATTGAGTCGCGACGGATGTTGGTGCTTGTATAACATACGGTACGTGCAGTGCAGTATTAGAACTATGCAGTGCAGTTCTCACAATCTCGGAATCAATGAGTTTATATAAGATCAGTCTCCCTATGTGTGTATGGCCGCATGAGGGGAGAGTTGTAAACCTTATCTAAAGTTCTTTATGGATAGGTCCGGAGATTATTCGATAAATATTTGAGATGATTTCCGGTCTGTGGCCAAACTCCTCAACCAATGCACTGTATCAATGGAAAAACATTTTTTGTCGTACTTATATCTAATGTTGAAAAACAAAAACGACATAACTATTTATATACAAACGTGTCAATAATAAAGTTCGCTTAAATAATGTTATGCTTTTTTAGAGGGTGACACTATTTACTAAGTGCGGAATATATATTATCAGGGTGCTAACTTTTATAAGATCAAAAGACTTTATGTATCATAAACATGTGCACAGCTTGTTTATAACCATCTTCCGGAAGTGTAATCTGTGTATACTGTTTTAGAATACAATACCGAAAGCGAAACATTAATATTTTTTACTGTATATACTATAATAATATTTCCAATACATTAATGTCAATATATATAATGGTGACTTCGTTTGGAAATTACAGAAGTTTTTTAAATAATTGAAATGTTATATAGACAGTTAGTAATTATAACAATATGATTTAATCCTAAAATTTTCGAAAACTTTCTGAATAATTATGGCAGCCTTGACCTATATAATTATTTTATCTGGAAGTTCAAAAAGGTAAAATGTATTTTGATTTATTATTATAGTTTTCGATCAGTGTTTCCATTTAAGCATTAATTCAGTAAAGCTAAATTTCTATTTCAAATCATATAAAAATATGTTTAAACGCTTAAAAATATTATCTAAAAAATTCCTTTTACAGAAAATTCATTTTAAATATGTTAGAATTTAAAGACATTTCGACTTTTTTCGTTATTAAATTATAGATGGTTAAACATTACAAATGTTGTTGCAACCTTACTAATATAGGAAACGATACACTTTTATTATATATATCAAATTAATTGCTATAGTCATAATGCTATACAAATCCTGTATCGCTATTAAAAAAATAAATCTTAGTTTGGGTAATATAATATCAATAATAATAATAATTTTCAACAACATTTACTATTTTTAAAATGAAATTCTCTGCAAGGAACAATTAAATACAGTATAATCCTGAAATATATACGCCAGACATTAATAACTGAACAACTATATGTACACATAGATATATAGTGAATGCAGTGATGACAAAATTTATTGTATAATAATGATATATATA
>JAUZNC010020447.1:23533-49990 GCA_034780395.1 Vannuccia rotundouncinata
TAGTCACTGTAAGTTACAATTTCATAGAAACCTCAAACTTCCAGTGAA
The DNA here is from genome assembly GCA_034780395.1 of Vannuccia rotundouncinata. Taxonomy (NCBI): domain Eukaryota; kingdom Metazoa; phylum Platyhelminthes; order Proseriata; family Coelogynoporidae; genus Vannuccia; species Vannuccia rotundouncinata. The sequence continues at coordinate 23,582 of JAUZNC010020447.1, forward strand.
TTACATGTTCTTCTCAAAATGGGTGTCAGAATCATTTATAAGGTCGGCCGGATATATCCAACTCTTCAGATAATCTTCATATCTCTATAGCGGCTGTCAATCCTGACTGAATGTCATCGAGTTGACATTGACATGGGATCAATGATGGGATTGATGATGCATGCAGTAAGGAATAATTTATATTTACTAAATTACGGATAATACATAAAGTAAACGTCCTTAATTTTAAATGCGCGTGTGTAGACTATAATTGAAGATGGATTGATCTCTTCTCTTCGATTTAAGTTGACGAAATTTGATTTTAGTTAGAAAGGAATTATTTAAACTTTATTCGGCATTCCATTTGACAGTATTATAGCTTGTGGGGTCGGGTGGGGTGAATACAAGTAGGATTGTCAGTGCAGAAATGAAATACTTTTAAATCATTTATATTATAGAAAGTGTTTCCATAGAGAGAGTTTTTAAAGTGATCCAATTTACAAAGAAAAGATTTTTTAAATATTATAATATTCTTTTATTGAGCCAAATAAAATATTAACATAATTTATTTAAGAAAAGAAAAATATAACATTCTTATAATTTAAAAATAAATATAAATTATTTTACAACACATCCATGATCTATTATATTAACTGTTATAATCCTATACAATATAGACAATTTAAATTTTGGGACTGATTGCGTTTACAGAAATATTATATCTATGCGAGATACATACAACACTCACATTTTTGATATACTTAAAAACATTTTGTAATTTTATTTTATAAATACTTTGTGCTAAAAGGTATGTTAATTTAAAATATAGCATATAAAGATAACAGTATTCATTGATGTATGCAGGAATTTCTAATTTAATAAAATTATAATGCTATATTTCTTTTTTTCGGATTATACTAAGGAGGCTATAATATATATTGTATATGTGCTACTTTTGAAACAACAACCCTGTATAATATATCTAGAAGGTAGAATATTTAGTTAAATTTACAATATATAAAAAATATACGTCTAATATCTGTATAAGAATAAAGTATTTTATACTCATTTCTGTAGTATAATTCTAGTTCCTGGTTGAAGGTTATATTATTATGAATTCGCTCATCAACATACTATAATAACAAATTAAGATCGAAAAGGAACCAAAATATTATTATACTTACATACTTATACTTAAATATTTGAGTATTATTGTTACTTATCAATATTGAATATTTTACTCAACAGCAGAGTGTATGATTCTCCAGGACATGTATATATATAAATAGGATGTATTTGTTTATAAGTATATAAATATATTTAGGCCAACCGCGCGATAAGTTTATTATAGGATATGAGTTCGAAGACTCATAATATTGTCTGTATAATAATATTAATAAACAGATGTTGAAATTATCTATTTTGGTATGACTATAACATAATATGACATTATATACACATATAAGACATGAAACATCGGTCCAAATAAACGGAACTATAATATCTTTATTAATATTGAGTATAGGTTGTAAATATTGTTGCATTTCTGAGAAGCTGTGAATGATGCCATAGATAATATTATTTACCACTTAAAATGAAGTATATCGTTGTATTTGGGTTGACTGGTATAATATACCCAAATATAGTTCCATTTTTCAAATTAATATTTGCAAAATCGTATTAATCAATTCAGTAGTTTTTTTTTAATTATTCAAAATGTTGAACAATATTTAGAAGCTATTAGAAGAAAAATGTAGTGGATATATAAATAATAATTTACGATTTATAAATTTGAAAAAATTATTATTATTTATTATTCACGTAAAAATAATTTAATGTTTTTAAATAAAAGTAAAAAGAAAACATTTGTTCACCATCGAAGAAGTCAAACGTCTGATAAACATGTATTTTTCTTTTAAATTTTGTATAATTTGGTTGGTATGGTAGTTTGTTATGGTATAGTTAATTTTCATCACAGAGAGTTTTTATTTTATTATACTTTTATTACCTAAACATTTTGTATTGTATATTTGCATTATTTGCCTGTTTGTCTCACTCTGCCATATTAGATAATTTAAAATTAATTTCTAAGAAATCGCAAACAGTAAACAATTTTAACAATTATTGGTCGGCATATCAGGCAGATGTAGGTCCACGATTCTTCCCCTAATTAGAGGACTGCATAACTGACCGCACGAGGAACCATCGGACAGACTAGCGATCATGTCACAGAAGTTTGAGCCCCCCGGGGACAACCAAAAGCTTTGTTCTGAAGTCAAAGATGGCTTCAATTATCATATAATCTTATTATATAAATCTTCACCCTCAAATGAGATATATCCAAGATACAAGGGCATCATTATACAGTCCAGTGGATATATTTATTATACTCCGAATATATAATCCACACATTATTGAACCTTCTATATACAAACACCGTTATGCTATTATACATACTTTCCCCACGAATAAGTCAATCGATATATATAAGGCTGTCAGTATTAACACCTCCCCATCTGACAATGGCTGTTTAGGGTGTCATTATAACATCAGAGTGACCAGATGTACGAGGAATGGAAGATTCCAACCCCTCTATGCTTAATAACGGCACTTATATACTCTTCGGACAAAGGTCTTTTATAACCGACCCAACGGTGTTAGTCAATAATCTATCAAATTTCCTTTTAAACTCCCTTTATACTGAAGGTCTAACTGATGCTGACGATTTGGGATTGTCATGGATTTCAATGGACACCATTTAGACACCATTGGAGCTGTTCGGAGGATTATTACAAAAACCTTTAATTAAATTGTTGTGTTATAGAACAATGTTTCAAATCGAGTCAAGAGAAAATTTATTATTATATGAACCCAGAGAAATTTTAATGTATAATCTAATTACCCGCATTGGCATAAAAAACCATTTATATAAAGAGTAAAATGCGTAAGAATTAACCATTTATTTTCGGTAACAGAACAAGTATACAATAATAGTTCAAACAAAATAATACGGAGTATAATTTATACAAAAGAATGAGTTATATCTACAAGAATAATATCCAGAAAGAATTGTACATTGGAGACGAGAAAGACATGCCATAAACATTAATCTCCTTATTTAAAAGAATGCTTATATGGATGTATTTGTACCATATAGAAATAAATTTAGACTGCATCAAGGTAGCTTGCAGTACCATAAAATCACAATATACAGGGCATTGTATGAAATATAGTCAGAGAAAAATCGAAGATGTATAATATATAAAATATTTCACGTCCAACTAAAAGGACAATAACAATTACACTTTTTAAAATGGGATACACAAGAATATACATATATATGATTGTTAGACATGCAATGTTCTCGTGTGAATAAGGAAAGTGGACGATTTGTTCCAGTTTAAAAGAAATATATACGCTGTGCAATTTACAATTGATTTGAGAGGAATGCAATCAATGAGGACTAGATAAATGAAAGAGACTTTTGGGAGACATGCAACGAGTCAAAATAAACAGTGTCGAAACAAAAAGTCAGATTTTGACTTGATATATAAATACATCTAGGAAATATTATGAAGTTTAACTGTTCAAATCAGAATTCGATTCTTTTATGTGTTTGCTGTTTGGGTTGGGTTGGTGTCGTTATTGACTAACAGTTGTATCTTGGACCTTCCGGCAGGATAGATCAGTTGCAGAATTGGAGAGACCGAAAGCCAGACTCATTGCCGCTGATGGGGACGGTAGCTTCTTGGTCTTGGAGCTGGATATAGCGAGTGCGGCTGGGTCGGCAAACAAGGAGGTGACGTGTTGGGCTACGGAGGGCAAGTTGTTCGTGGTGGCGGCGGGATCTTGTAGAGGGTGTGGGAAGGTTGGTAAGTGCATCGGGTAGAGAGGGTTGGGCTTGAATATCATCCCTCCTGGCGAAGGGCAGTAGTTGAAGGGAGACATGGCGTGTGGATGACTTTGAAAGAAGGAGGGCATGCTGACGGTGTGGCGAAGTAGTTGGTCCACAGCCTGCGAGGATGCAATCACGGATGTGGGCGGAAGTGGGTGGAAGGAGGAGAGGGGCTTGATTGGGCTTCCACTTGTAGAGTGTCTCTTGTCCATTTCATCATCCGAGGAGACGTTGATGTCGTCGTCTTCGTCAATGTCTCCAGAACGACCCAGTCGATCCATATCGTCATCGTCGCTATCAACGTCCAGCCAACTGGAGTTGTCAGGAGAACTTCCGCCTTTTTCGTTGAGGTGATTTCGACCTCCTTCAGTGCTTCCACCTCCGCTGTCTGAATGACCTTGAAGCCTGGAAAACGATTGGATAGAAAAGATGTTGATAAATGATGCGCATTCAATAAGTTTTAAATAATATGAATTATTAATGCATATATAAGCGATGTCTTTTAATTTTTTACACAGGGTTATTGTAACATTTTCGCAAACTGTTATAAATATACCAGACCTTAGGCCTGGTTTTCTTTAAGACTTATATTAAGTTGTAATATCGCTTCTATAAAAAACACGCACACCTTATATTGTATAGGACAAAGTGGAGCGATCTCATATAATGGACTACTTTTGACCTACCCTGAATTATTGATTGAAGCAGTATACAACGCTAATAAATTGACAGTATCCCTCTATATCAAATACAAAAGAAAATAGCGAATGATAACAATGAAGACATTATACAAAGTCAACTTCACCCTTCGCTAATTGTTATCGAAAAGTCACGCAAGGATCACCTGGTTTGGTTAAATGGTTGAAATGTGCCTTGAGCAGTCAATGTTGAAATGCATGCTGATATCACTCCAAATACATAACTGACAACAGGGAAAAGAATTGAATAGAATACTGCGTCCAGTATATACGCGTTGACATCTATGACTCAAAATAGGTCGTTTAAGATACCAATATGGAGCGTGTGGACACGCAAAATGCAGCCGTGATCGACATGGGAATTCAGGCTGTTGAGAAGGAACACCTATGACGAACCAGGCGCCAATACTGCAATACCCGGAGTATAATCTAATGAGAGGCAGTCTTCGTCTTATATAGGTATTGAAGCGATAAATGACCATGGCGATAATCTTGAGAAATTGGCGCATACAAGTGGTCAACTCTGTAAATTGTTTTTCTCAAGATGGAGAAAGGAGTATCTTGAGATGCAGACTAAGTATATATTAAACAATTGAGATCAATTACCTTCATCAGTAAAACTAACGCTATTAATATTGTCAGAGATTAATAGACCGTACATTTCAAGTGGTTTCTTCTTCCATACTGTAGAACACTTTCTGTATAACATCGCTTTTATGTAATATTTACAAATAATATAAAGCCTGCGTTTCCACCACAATTTTTTAATATTTTTATTCTCTTATTATGTAGGTATATAGTTTAACTATTTTCGCTTATTCAATAAAAAATAATGTTTGTATTAATTTTAATTTTGAAAAATAGTTTAAGAATATTTTTTTTTGATTGCGTAATTATTTGACTGCGATCAAATGGAAATTATTTAAAAAAAATTAAATGTTTGTGCAATTTTTAAATTTTTAAATTTTTTTAAATTTTTCAACAATTTATTATTGATTTAAATAGAACTTCTAACATAATGGAAAATACTCTAATATATATAATGAGTAAATTGTCGAAGTATAGTCGGATGTATAAATTTCACTATAGACATTGAAGTACGTTTTTACAATACAGTGGTGTTACAACACGCAATTTTACAAACGAGGAAATGTATGTAATGGTTATACATAAATATGAAAGCCGCTAAACATAAAATATTTCTTTCTATATATATATTTTACATCTATATGAACGCTAAGTGAATAAGCCATATACCAGAAGATTTCATTACATATTTAAACTCTACAGAGTATAAATTACCAGCAATACATCCTAACATTAATAAGGGACTATTTCCTGTGTTCTGTCGCTATATTATTGGAAGCATATCACCATTGTGTCCCTGATGGTGTCACTGTTAATCTGAAACAAATATTGCTCCCTATGGGACTCTACCATCAAGCAAAAACAGTGTTGGATTGCGTGCAACCACATTTAGTGGGATTTTATGTGTTAATATTCGCTTTTATATCATTCAATTTAAAATATCAGTGATTGTATAAATAAGGATTTCTATATAAGTGAAGCGTTTATCGGCTTATAAACTGGAGGTGTATACGAAGATTTTTTTGAAATATCTCATGTTTAGAGATTTATTTTTGATGAGACGAGATTTTATAACTTCGGATTCAGTTCAAATTTTATTGTATAAGCGCAGGAAAATATGTGTCAGATCTTTTCAGGGTTCGTTTTAATTGTTCGGAACAATATCACCTCAATGAATTATTAAATATAAACGAAAGCGACAAACGTATCATAGATCATTTTGTGTCTGATATTTTAGACAATAATATAAATAGGCAACAATTAAAGTTATCATGATATTTTCTATCGCGGAATTCATCCAAATTATAAATGATATAATTTAAGTATTATATAATCTATATTTAGATACATTTATGTTAAATTATGTCTGTTTACAAATAAATATTTGTAATTGACTTTCAATTGTTTGATATAATAATTAAAACAATAAAATTGGCTTGTATAATATAAAATATAAACAAATAACATCCTGTGATGTTGTATATATAGATAATATTTGAACAATTAATTTCAATTTTTCATTTATAATAAATCAGTTATACAAATAATAATTTTGATATTATAATAGAAGTTATTAAATAATTTATGTGATACGATTCTCGATCCCTCACGACTTATTTTGATATTTTATTTCATTTTTTTGTATAAAATAATCTATAATAATCATATATATACCCCATATATTTATGTTTATAAATATTCTATTTTGTTTATAAAACTCTAATATGAAAGTCTGGGGACTTTGCAAAGGCTTTAGATTTAAAGTTGATAAGGATATGGGTGTATATCTTTCATGGAGTCCGTATTACCATCAATATTTCATGAACATGTAAACTAGATGAATCGAATTAAGTCTGGAATATAGGTTTGCTCTTGTGGAAGAATATATTTTAGTCGAAATTAAAACAACTTTTCTTACCGGTTTTTCGCAGCTGCAGCTCTGTCTCGCTGGCGGCGATTCTTGAACCAGTTTCCAACTTGCGTGGCCGTCAGACCGGTCGCTGACGCTAGTTCCCTCTTCTTCGTGGGGTTGGGGTACGGGTCCTGCAGATACCATTCTCGTAGTAGACCCCGGGTTCGCTCCTTGAAGCAGTGGGTCTTCTGCTCCCCATCCCAAATGGTTCGGGGCATGGGAAACTTCTTGCGCACGCGATATTTGTCCACGGGACCCAGAGGACGACCGCGAAGTTTCTCAGCTTCCTGATAGTGGGCCTCTAACCAAAGAACCTGCAGTTTGCCGTGCGAATCTTTGCCAAATTGGTGTTTCTCCAAGAGATGATAGAGTTCCCGAAAGTTACCCGAGTGAAAGGCGACAATCGATCTAGCTCTAAGGATCGCTTCGTGACGGTTAAGACCCTCCCACAGAGCCGGATGGGCCGGCAAAGACCAGAGAAAGCGTCCAAGACGATCCACGTCGCCAGATTCCTCGAGAGTTTCGCATACGCGAGCGACTTGATCGGGGGCAAAGTGTAAGCCGGGCATTGGAGGCAACATAAATGGGGCTGGTGGGGGACCTTGTGGAAAACCACTGAGACCCAGAAGGTTGGACAAGTTGAGGGCCATTTTCTCATTCATTCTGATCGCTGAATGTGTACTACTAGTTTACGATGAAGACTGAAAATGATTGTTGATTAAAGAAGCGGTTGGCTTTCTTTTAGAGTCAATTTGTCAAAGACACGCTCTGGAATTTAAGCAAGTCGTTCGCAGCTGGCATTGGCTGTCGAGAAAGTTTTCATCCGATGCGATTTGCTCCACCATAACCAATCGCTAGTTGGTGTCTTTATGGACGCTCGCCTGCCACACTCAAAGTCTTTATGTAACTTCGCAAACAAATTCTCATCGATAGGTTCCCTTTTTGATGATAGACAAATTATTTGCATCTAAGAGGACCCTCCGTTAGTCTTAGCTGTTTAAGATCACGTGATAAATCTGAAATAGTCATTTTGATGATCTTCTACGAGTTTATCTAGTCTAACATATTTTAAACACAGTGAGTTTGAATATATCGAGAATTTAAAGTCGCTTATAGACAAGTAGGTACCTAATAAATGTTATATTGTTAAGAATATTAAGTATATAATAATTGTTACAGCACTTGTCAGCAGTGATGGCGATATAGAGCCACGTCCGTCACTCAAAGCTGTGGGGCTCTGCCTGAGCAGTGATGAATGGTATAGACATACATCAAGTACCTACTATGTACTCACATTCCATATAAGAACATAGTGAATGCTGTGATGGCAAGCTTCTTGAGTAATACAAATATTAGCATGTACAATTGTAGTCAATACTCATCTCAACATGATCTCCCGATACGAAACTCTATTGGCACCCATATTCGTTCCCAGGACCAATATGAGATCATTTAGTGGATTAGATTGGATCGTCCAGCGTCCGCTATGGAAAGGTTCTATATTTTATAGATGAGAGACGAACAACAACGTAAACTACTCCACTATACAATTAATTGTAAAATCATTTTGGAGTCGACTACGGAAATTTGTACGCCATGATAGTCGGATAATTGAGCTGTGAACAAGTTCTAAGTGGTAATCTAGTCCTGGTGGTGAGGAGGTGTGAATAAAATGTTCCGATTTGACAGCTCTGAGAATATTGGTTGACAATGGTACTTAAGCTGTGATACACTAACACTCCAATTAATTCCAATAATTATATGAGATATCCGCTGATTATATTATTGTATATGGTCAAACCTATGAATTAAAAAATAATATGTATGAATTATAATTTATTGTCAAATTTAAATAGATGGACAATCATATAAACTATAATAATATGACATCAAATATACAATTTGAGGTCAACGTTATATTGAGAATTTTTCATATGTTATCGATTTTCTATATACACGCACACCCATTTTCTAGAATTACGGTATCTTCGACTTCGGGGATCAAAAGACATGTCACGACTTTGCTGGATTGGTCATCGATACCTGGGAATCACCCAGCCAGCATATTCTTTAGCATAATACATATTCAGTTTCTTACAACCCCTGAGGCCGGACATGGAGGTGACAGCTTCTTGTTATTGTTGTCAGTTGAATAGAGATGAAACTATATCAAATTTCGGATTGAACAAAGGGTCGCTCCCGTTGTATATATGAGGGCCACTATAATGCCCAAGGATGGATGGATTACCGGAGGTGTTACAATGGGGCGGAATCCCTTCTTCATCCCAGAGAGAGTTGACGTTAAATCCTGATCGTTGATATGTTATGGATGAAGAGGACGACTTCCAACCAACACGCTGTTGACGCAATCAAAGCGTCCAAGACTTTCATTTGATCGTGAAGGCATGGTCATTGATTGCGGTAAAGTCCCCTTCAATTGGGTGTAGCACAGAGCGGGGGGTAACACACTTTTCCTCTCTTCTGAGCAACCAATTATTTCCCGAATTTGTAAATTGGATTGTCAAGGGTGTGTTAAGTAGAGCTGTTTTCGTAATAGATAAAGGTTGATGATTCGATATAGGCTCTCTGAATATGGCCAGATATTGTGAAAGTGAAAGTAAAATTATCTTTGTTTAAATGGATAGAAATCAAAGTATATCAATTTTAGAGAAAGTTAACGGTCAGTCGTCGTGATTGTTGAACAGCATTATCGCTATATAATTAATTATTCACGATTATTTAAAAATATACACTTCATAACAAAAATTTTAACAAACTAAAAACTATTTTTATACTTCATAATTATAAATATTGAGGGTTAATCAAATTATGTTATTAATTATTTTGCATATAACAAAATTTACTTTATTATATTACTCATTATAACCCGCTTTTTGTATATTTTAATATTGGACAAATTGTTCATGCTTTCTATTTCGTCCTCTATAATTTCAAAAGTAAAATATTTCTATATATGATTCATGAATCACCTGCAGGGTCACCACTCAAACTTAAAATTAGAATATTTTAAAGATTATGGCAAAACACTTGAAACTCAGCAATTAAATTTTGTTGTTTCCCTTAAATTTTGATAAATCTTCCAAAATTAAAATTAATCAAAGACAATTATAGAAAAAATACATATTGAAGTTAAATAAATACTTTGAAATTTATATAGGTATATTGCACTTAAAATTATACATACAGAATTTTTCAAAATACGCAATTTTTTACGAAATGAATTATATATATAGGTATTCATGTAATATATATTATGTATATTAAGGTAACAATTTGACATTAAATTTCTACAATTAATTATATAGATTTAAATGTTTGTAAATAAATATGTCGAAAGTTGAATAATATACAAAAAGATAAGCGAATCCGACTATATATAGCTTGAAATTTATGATGAAATAGGTATTGAAAACTGATTGATTTTGTAATATCATATACTTATAATGTTTCCATTTTGATCATTATATTATCACATTCAAAATTGTTACCAAAAATATTGTTGATATAAATTATAGATTTAATTTTGCGTTCACTAATTTTTTTCTATGTAAATAAATGTAGAATTTTTTAATTTCCTTACATATATAATGATAACATAATCTTATATTTGATGTATTTTTAATGAATTAAAAAATATAGACGAAACTAAAGGATATTATTTGGATAAATTAGAATTATCCAAATATATATATTTGAATAATTTTAGGTTTATAAGAAAAACACAGAAGAATAAAATAATGGATATTTATAAAATAATCCAAATATAAATTTTTCAACTATTTTCGACTTTCAGAAACATATTTATTTATAATTATAATATAAACGAAAATGATTTTGCTTTTGGTTCAATAAGTAATAAAGTTTGAACTGGATGCATAAATGTGTTAAGTATCGTTATTGCATCAATATGACAAACGACACTTCAAAGAAATTGATCGTTAAATCCACCAAATACCAACTTGAAATAAGTGTTTTCTTTCAAAAAACTAATTGTTATAGTCTGTGATCCGCAATCAAAAATCCAATCATTAGAAGTAATCCATTTCAATTGCTCAAGATTACTGGTTCAGATCTCTAACTATATTTCCTGAAACAACGTCAAACCCTCTCCGATACGCTGTAGAATCACCCGACCATGAATTTCATATAAAGGTGTCTATATATATATATCGTATTATATATATCGTATATTTATTTATATCATACTATTAGACTTCTAAATTAGGACCAAAAGGCATTGAGACATGGATAAACCGACCCCGCAGGATCAAAAGAACCCACACTATATTATTGTCAACTTATAATCACCCTTTGGGAAAATGATTCTATAGAAAGCGAAGGTGCTTCAAAATGAAATAATTGATCTAGTGAAAGGTGTTCGAAGATGGCGCAATGACTCTATACGTAAGGAACATAGGAAGGACCACAGCTTCATCTGATCGTTTGATGCAAGCCATCGCAGCAGGGATTCGCAAAGAATGACTTCAGTAGCTCATTATGTTTATTGATTGGGGAGCTTCCAATTTATAAAACTTCCTGCCGATACGTTTAACTATTTTTATATTCAGAGCCAGCTGTATATAAATGCTTGATGCATATTGTAAATATTTTACAGCGAAATTGTCAATATTGTATATATAAGCATGAGCCTTTGAATTAAGTCTAATTTTTTCATAATTATTTATCTTATTATAGATATAATGGACGACAAAAAATAGTTTTAATAAGATTTACTTCGATGAATTGTATTGGGTTTTGTTGATAATTATATTAAATTCTCATCAATAGAATACAAATCTTTATAACATATCTGCGAAATTATTTTGTTGACCCCTATATAACCATCACCATAAATGCTTTAATTAAATTATCATATACTTATTCAAATAATTTCATTTATTTTCAAGAAATACCGAAAAATTTAAGGAATAAATATTTTTGAAAAAATTGCTCAAAGTATGAAAATAACTTTGGTCACATTTGAGTGATAATTATTCTCCACAAGCATCTGACACCTTTCATTTGTTCTTCAGAGATAATTAAACCAATGGGGTGTTTATAATTGAGGTTCTCAGATGGTCTCCTCTGAAGGGCTGTTCTCCGTGGAGGAAGCTGGTCGTCCTTTTGATTCCTCATCGAAGAGAGCAATGATGGAGCACTTGACGTCGCGTCCAGCTTCAAGACGGTGACGTCATGTTGTTTCCTTTAAAATTGTTTTATCATCGATGTAAATTTTAGATAATCTTTCTGCATAATATTGTGATACTTTGATAAGTCCGTTTTTAGTACAATTATCAGAATGAAATATAACTGTATTTACAAAAAGGTGAAATAAAAGTTTCACATTAATAAATAACAAACTTCATATTTTAATGTAACATTTAGCCAAACCGCACAGACGTATTGATATACCTACACCAAAATGGGAGGTGGGCCGGGGGGGGGGGTACATGTCTTATAATTCCCGACATTTTCACAAAAGTAATTTTTAGGGGTGCTTTTTGTCAAATTCCAAAATTTTCGTCAAAATCATTAATTTACTTCCTTTTAAGGGGCAGATGATCTCCCCCCATAAGTCAGTTATGGACTAAAATATTAAATAAAATATTCTATCAACCGAAAGAAGAAAAACAATATTATGGGGGTAAAACTTTTCACAATATTGAAAAGAAGGATTTTATACATTATGGCGTTTATAGAAATGTCACGCTTTATATATTATCATATTGTACCTATTCCATTTATTTGAAATTATTTATTTTATAAAATATACAATTCACATTTGATGTTAATCAATATATGCTATTAATATTTAAATGATTTAAAAAGTTTTAGAAATTCCATTATTTATTATATATCATAGAAATTAATTTGATTTCAAAAAATGTTTGATAATCCTAATTTATTTCGGAATATATTTTATATATAATTATCAATTTATGTATGTTAAATGGTTGAATAAATAAATTTGTAATTTCACACTTGCACGATCGAAAATATTTTTACTCATTGATTAAATAAAATTTGGAAATAAATAAAGTTCTTTTTATATATTAGGTAAACAAAATATTTTATAAATTAATGTTTTTGTCTTATGAAAGCAAGCAATTATATATGTGTGTCAAAATAATGCTATCCAAATGTTAATATAAAATCAATATATAAGCACCTCTAAATATATTAATTATAATAAATGTTCGCAGTTTTATTTCATCTGTAATAATGTTATCTAAAATCTGGATTTTATAATACCTTCGGTAAATGGTTAACAAAAAACATTGATTTAATAAAGAAATTCTTTAAAAATATTGATTTTAACTTGAAAATAGATGGATTCCTATAATAATCTATAAAATAAAACAGTTTTGAATGCAAGTATAATATTGGTATTACAATTATAGCAAAACTGGCTGCCAATTACTCAATGATTTAAATTTCTGTAGAAGGATCGGTCTGTGCTCAATATCTTTCGCATTTAAATAAAATTGAATAGTTGGATTAAAAAGGAGTATTGTAATAGACGTACTGCATCCGGAGAAATACAAAGTATATAATATAATGCGTGGATGTGTCTTCTGATGAAACGATCCTGTGAAGGCGTCTCCAGGGAGCCCTGACGATCTTGTATCGTTGCTAGTATAATCCTCTTATGAGCTCGCGGCTATAAGAGATCTCTCTCTGCTCTCCTCTCACTCCCCACCGATCTCTTCATGGATGTTATATACCTCGAAGACGATTACAAACTCGGGTTAAATTATTAATTTATTTTGCTTTGATGCCGGCAAATACACCTCCCTAGACGCTGGGTTTTGATAACTTCGTTAGTGAAACAACCATCTATACATCTCTAGCTCTCTCTAGATATATCAGCGTTCGGCCCATGTATTCGTAACATGGCTTAATGTTGTATAGGCTTGAGGCGAAACTCCGTGCGGTATATATTATACCTATGTGCTATATTTATGTATATTTTTATGCATTAAGTTTTGCATCTGACTCCCCGAAGGAAGTCGAAAGGGAAGATCAAAGGAGGGTTCGGTTGATATCTTTTCTTGTAAAATTAATGAATAATATTTATCAAGAAATTGAAAGTGATCTATGATAACTATTGATGTACAATCCAGTTTTCTGTATATTCCAGATAAGAATTTTTTGAAAAATTGTATTTCTTTTATTTTAGAATATTGCAATTATGAAGCTGTAACAAATAATTTAAATATTGATATTAAAGTGTATCTAAATGTCCAAATATATTGCTTGAAAAACACGTTTTAAAATATTTTCAGTTGTTGAATATATGGAATAATCTACAAAAGCAAAATTATGTACATAATTCAAATATGAAAACTTATTGTCTCCAAATAAAAACGTATTAAAAACGCATAAATTATTTTTCTTGGCTACTTATAGATATCTCGATCTCCTTGCAACATCTGCAGACTCCCAAAGAATTCGAAGCCTTGTGTAAAGATCATATACAATACCTGAAACCTTCGAGGGCCCTCCTGCTAGGGCCATGAAAGATATCGACCGTTTCTATCGGTATGCAGGCGGTAGGAGGTCTTAAAAAACTACCATCTCACTCTCCGCCCATCTCTGGTCCCCTCTCCATATATTACCATCAGGAAGGAGGCGATGAAGAGTTAAGAACTTATTATAGTGTCCCAGTGATGTATCCATCCAAGCCACTTTGAGCAGGGCACTATGGGTTGTGCATCTCTCCTCTTCCGGGTCGATAACCAAATTGGAGGGAACTACCACCCTCCTACCGCGAGGTCACGAGTAATAGACCGGTAATTTGACAATTATGGGAGGCCCAACAAGTGTCGTTGATTGTTGAGGTGCATATGGACGCTGTCCTCTATCTGCAAGGTTGGACTGGAGGTCACATCGCTACACTGTAACTTTGGAGTAAGAATTAGGGAAGAGGCGGGATAGGTCTTGTTTGGGAGGTAATCATGATCAAATGGAGTTGGCTGTCTTCTGTCATAATATTATTCTTTATGATATTTTATAACATTTCAACGACCTTATAATATCTATAAGAAGGTGGTGGTTTAGATTATATAATAGAATTTGTATAGATATAAACTTAATATAATATAAAATGATGTTTTATATTTTACAATATTTATAAATTTATGTTTGTAAGAAAGATTTATATACAAAGTTTTCTTTTTATTTTATTTTATTCGCGGTTGGATTAGTGAAAAATGTCTGAATATCAAGTGGTTTACGTTATTTAATAAACGTATTAAACGCAAAACATCACTTGGGGAATACGTACGTCTAAAAGGTTACAAGAGCTCAACTTTTAACTTTCTCATTGTTGTACACAATTTCAGATAACTTTGTAACTTGAAAGAAGCATAGATAAATGAAACCAGTTCACTTTCCACAAAGGAAAGATTCTACTATGAAAAGAATTGTCTTAGGTTACCCAATATAAATATACTGAAAGAGTTCTATATAGTTCTTTAATGTATGTTTATATAAAGGTACTCAATATTTCAACCTCGACGCAACTTATATTTAGCCGAACTTGATGTATAATTGTCCTAAGCCTGGTGAGAACGCCGTAAAAAAGAAGCTTTTAAGAAAGATCAGAGGAAGGTAATATTTCAGAGGAAGATGGGAGACCAATATATATGTTTTCAGTTGCAAAAGATGACGAAAGTGTGGGAAAATCACATATAGTAAGTATATCCTGAAATCACAAAGTATAACTGATATAATATATATCGAGAATGAGGAGCATTTTCGCGAAATCTTTTTCCCGAAAATCTCCCACTTTTTCTTCCTTTTTCCAAATGATCCCAGCATGTTAGCCCGCCCTGGCCTTTGTCTTGTAATAAAATTGAGAATAGGCAAATGGGAATGGAATCATGGAGTGAGAAGGCTCAGCAAGAGAGTAGAGGAGACACCTGCCTTGGGGACGCAGGCTTGCTGGATCTAATCCTGGGTCTAACTATGCAAAGGCGATTACATTTGACTGGTGATTTGCATTGAATCCTGGTCTATGACAGTATCTCAATGGGGAATGGATGCTACCATTGTTCATCGGAATGGATCTCCTAACTCCATTAGGACAACCGCGGAGTTGACTTGACCAAAAGGGATTAACTTTGGGTCCTACATGTCGGAATGTCTCCCCTCAATACAAGATTTAGTTAGGAAATCTTTATTGAATTGAGAGCAGTGATTTTTTTCTTTATATGTAACCCGTCTGCTCTCCCTTCTTCTTCTATCATCGCTTTCAGCTGAAACCATCTTCTTGTTCCCAGATATATCTCATTCCTACTTCAATTTTTCTGATATTATTATCATCTGAAAAGGGAATATTATACTGAACGTTATAGAGAGAATGAATATATAGAGGATGCAATAACACCTTTAGAAAAATTCCCTTTATGATAAAAGGAATTTTAAAGTGTGTATATAGCTCCTTAATTTCATGAAAGAAATTGTTTCAATCCTACAATTGTTTTAGAATCATACTTGAATTCTATATTTGCATATAACTTTAATAAATAGTATACTATCATTGTATATATATGCGTATCATTACATATATTTAATTACACCTTTTTAAGTAATAGGTAATTATTTTTAAACTTTTGTAAACTAACTTAATTATTTTATATTATTCAGAAAATATTTTTTTATAAACTATATAGGTACGCACTTAATGAATATATTACACGATTGTTTTAATATTGTATAATGGTGAAATTCATACAGATAAAGGTTACTATAATATAAAATAGGTATTCCTGGGATATTCTGCACCAGTAATTAATATCAATGAATTCTAGTGCTAATTATGTATGCGAACACGACCTACATCCGGTTTTAACTACAACTGTAATACAAGCAGACCGTATAATAATTAATATACGTTACCTATAGCTCCCTATCTAATTTAATAAAATGCATTATCTCCTGCTAATAGTTTATAGCATATAGGGTTTAAATGTCCATGTCTGTTCCCGGACACAGAAGGAATTATAGGGGAGAATAATTGACGGAGGTGCTTAGAGAGAAGAGTGACATGGTCTCCTGAAAGAAGTGAAGGATCCAGTAGAATGCACATTCCAGGAAGCGGAACATCGCATCGCTGCATTTTGTTAAGAGATGAATTTTTCCGTTTCCCAGAGTTGGCATAAAAAGATGATACAGAGATTATATAGCTTAAATTGGTCTTTTTATTCAACTTTATATTGTAATATAAGGTCGACCATGAAGCTTA
This sequence comes from Vannuccia rotundouncinata, assembly GCA_034780395.1. Lineage (NCBI taxonomy): Eukaryota > Metazoa > Platyhelminthes > Proseriata > Coelogynoporidae > Vannuccia > Vannuccia rotundouncinata. The sequence continues at coordinate 40,924 of JAUZNC010020447.1, forward strand.
GATACTTGATTCTGTGGAGAAGACAAGTGCTAGAAGACAGCTTATAATATCTGATGAGGAAATGGGAACTCGTGTTGGGGATATTTAGAGGGGAACTGAGTGGAGGAACACTCTAGAGGGAGAGAGTTCGCAAGATGCCATCGTGTCTATCATTTCTTTCAATGAGATATCAGTTCCCAATCAGTTGTCGAATCAATAGTTGACTGTAAACGATCTGATCAGGTTAACTATATCTCATTAAATTATAGAAAGGGAGATTATTTGATTCGCCACTTTAGAGAAAAAGATTTTTAGTACTCCTTCGGGCATTGAATCATTTATTTATTTATTTATTTATTTGTATAGATCTATGTGTGTGTTTATAAATTTCGATATATATATATAATAAAGAATGTTTAACTTTAATGTTCTTATTTAATAAATGCATACATATAATATTTCACATCGATTTACAGGGGTCATATTAATATACCTATATATATATATATATATCAATATAAATAAGAATATTATACTTCATTTATTATTTACAGGGGCGCCATACATTGTTCTGCCGGACATAAAAAATCCGAAGCTAATAGTTTTATTACTGTTATGAAAATGTTTATTATATCCAAGCTATAATACGACCTCAGTTCTACATAGTACAACTATATTTGTTATAGTATATTATATAAAGAATATGGTTCAAGATATCTATACATGAGAACAATGTTAATTGTATTAAATAATATTATGTACCGTTTCTATATCTCTGCTTCTAATAATATGGTATAATTAAAATCTAAATTAAAACGTTATCTCCCGGTCAACGACTGTTTTGAAGTATTTACCAGCATATATTGATAGCTAGTTTGTATATTATATATGTTCTGCGAGTTTAGGTAACCTTGGTAATTATACAGTTATTGAAGTAACAAATATTGTCATGATTATATCATATAATTAAATGTTGTAAAAAAATTATATCTTATTTTGACGATCGTCAGCAAAATATAATGTTTAAATAACTGCATAAATATTCAACGCAGGCTCCTCTTATGCGTTTTACTTTGTTCATCTATAATAATGTATATTATAAAAAACACGAAAGCATTAACTGAAGGATATAATTGTATTGTCTAATAAAATCTTAAAACTATAAATAAATTAGGAAAATATGTCAAAATCAATTTGTTAAAGTTGTCAAAATTATCACCAGGATATTGGACTATCATTCAAAATAGCACTACATATAATCACAACCATTTCAATTATAATTTAAAAGCGATATATGAGTATTAATTAATTATAGAATTTAGCAAGTTGTCACTTAACAGAATAAATAATAAAGTTACATCCTTTACAGAATTATACTATATTTCCTCAATTAAATAAAACATTATGAAGCTTCGGATAAACCATTTTGTCAGCTATAGCAAAAGTTTCATTGTTTAATACTAAATATTAGACACGTGTTCATACCACAAGGAAAGTATATTAGGCAGCATTTAAATAGATTATATGTATTATAGACTCTCTATATATGCATAGATTATGAGTTAAAGTTTTTAAGGAAAGTAATTACAACGTTTGTATATATAGGGGCGAATGTGCAAAATCTTATTAATATTTAACGGCTTTTCATTCAGAACAAAATGTTAAACACGATTTTTAATTGATTTTTCAAGAGGAATAAAATAAAATCTCATGTTATATCGTTATATTATAGCTTTCTATAATATTAATTTTCTTAAATTTAATTTAATTTTCTAGACGAACGCTGAAAATTTTATACAAGAATTAAATATTTGTATGATTAAAAAGATTATTTAAAATTAATTGTAAAGCACTGGATTGCATTTTTTGTTTTCTGTCTTTTAAATAATTTAATTTTCCAAAAAGGATTAAATTATGTGAAGCTTCATAAAAAATGAAGGAAATTTTTTTTAAAATGATTAAAAACTTTAAGAAATTTATTATAATTTTTTATATGATAAGGAGAAAATCCAAAAATGTATAATATTTAATCGTTTTTAATTTTGTTTGACTCATTCAAATATAGATATTTTGAATTTGCCAAAAATATTCCTATTTTCGTTTACAACTTCCTAAAAAATATTTTTGTACCTAAATTAAAATAAAACAAAATAAAAAGCCTAAACATTATATAAATATTCGAATTAATATGCAAATTATTTTCAGAGGTTTCTTCAATTACAACCATATTCTAAAATGTTATTTTTTATATTGTAACTATTTTTTTGTGAGTGACTATTTTTGTGACCCCTAAAGCGAATTATTTAGATATGATATTTTAGTAATACATAGATAATTCCAAAATGAAACAGTTAAATCAAGTAAGTAATGTGTTTTTAAAATATAGCCATCTGCTTATTTTGGGTCCATTTCGGTTAAAACAATATTTTTTATATCTGTATGGCTCATAATAAAAGCATAATATTGAATATTTTAGGAAATTGAGTTAAGTAAAAACATTGAAAACAAGCTCTTCTTTAGTTAATTCTTATATAGTAAAATAATTTGTTCGAATTATCAGATTTTGTTGTATAATGTATATAGAGATTGTATATAATATTAACTACATATTTCGTATATTACTAAAGTGAATAGTGAATAGTATATAACAATATTTAAATATAATTATTTAAATGAAGTAATTTTCTAAGCACAAAGTTTTTAGTAAGAAATTCACGTGAAAATAAATTTTTCAAATCCCATAATTTTTGGTAATTAATAAGAAAATAAGTTTAATTATTACGACGCACGATTTGAACAATCAAAAAAATTGCTTTGAATTTTTTTTATTCTTTTTATAATTACCTACTATTCCCTAATTTGTCAATTGCTGATCGTTTCAAATTGATTTAGATAGTTCATTGTTCTAAACGTAAACTATACCACCTGTCAATTCAAGAAAACTGGACACCTTACTAAAAGAATTACTTAACTTATGCTAATTAAATTTAATTGTAGTACATATAATTATGATATCTAAGACGGAGAAGATATATACTTTTATTGTGACGATTAGACTGACTATGCCCGGGTAACTGATGTGTAATAATGAGGCTATTGATTGCATCAATTAATTCTGTCTTTTAAAGAACACGTCAGAGACTTTTGAAGCTGCTGAATAGTGACAATGCAGACACCAATAATTGTTTGGATAGCGGTGTTACAGTTTGGTTACTTTATAGATCTGAGTATACAAATAACAACTAGGGTAAGACACCTCAGTATATTGGTTCACTTGTCTTTAGAAACTGTACACACATTCATTTCTATAAGTTTTGGTTTAAATAGTGGTCGACAAATTTATAATTTTGGAAATCGTTTAATAAGAGTATATTTCGACAAAAATTGAGGTTCTAGATTTGATTGATTACTTCATGACGTCATCATTATACTTATTGTGAATTCAAAGATAATTTATTGTCATCCTGAATGCATTCCCGCCAGTTAAAGTGAGTTGTTAATCTAATTTGAATTTAATCTGAACAAATCAAAATGTATCTTTTTTTATTTCTACCGTTTTATATTTACAACAGACCCTGCACCCAAGGTCGTTTGAAACCACTGACAGATGGCTCTGATCTGGACGTTGTCGAAGACACCCCCTATCGTTTGGTGAAACAGACGAGGTCGTCCGTGATCTACTCTAGATATGGATTTTCGGAGTCTGTTCCAAAGTATGTTTCTGACTGCATGAGTGTTGTTTAAGCTACGATGAAAGTTTTAAAGTTATAAGTTCATAACTATTAACAGTAAAATTGAATAATGTTTTGTAAGTCGACAATTAATTGGTAAAGCTGGCAACAGTTAGTATCCTCACTGCAGAAAAATATTTAAAAAATAAATATAGTTGAATAAGCATTACATTTTTATTTAATAGACACATTTATGCCCATGGGTGATAACTATAATTAACAATAAACCATTTCAAGTGTTCAAATTGATGTCCATTATATGCTTAATACATCCATGACATCGAGCACACTTCTGCCTTCTTTCGGTACAAATGGACGAGCATCATTAAAACTGGGTATAACCCGAAGGCCATTATACTGACGGTTATACCACAACTTCAACCAGACTCGCACAGAACTCATTCAAGATGAAGTCCCTCTTCGCTGGTCACTAAACGTAAAGGAATTTCTGAATGCCACATTTACTGATAAATGGATTAATTGGGGCATCAATTGGCATCCACGTTAATACGAGAAGACCTTGTATAATGTCAATGAAATGAAGAAATTCATTATCAATTCCTTTAGAAGAATCGATTTATACCCAAATTATTGCAGAAGGGGGATGAGTGTGTATTATTGAGCACACCCAACGCTAATTTGAAAACCTAACTAGTTTATTGTTAATAGTATGAGTTATAAATTTACCCATTCAAATATAACTATATTTAACTTTTTTTAAATTTTACTATAAATAGAAGACTAACTGTTGGTCAACCCTTATTTCAAACTATTGATTATTTTGATTATTTAAGAAAATAATTTGATCACGCATTGTCTATAATGTTTTTTTTATAAAATCATTTATCGAAACGAACGTATGTCAATTAAATTAATACAGATGCAGGTCCATTTGTATTTTGTTGAATGATGGAAATTACTGACCATTAGCATCCATTGTTTAAGGTTTTCTTTCACAAATGACAAGATGTACATATTGTCGATCGATAAATAATCTATTCTGAAAGCCTTTCTTATATATTTTGAAGTGTAGCATATCATGCAGGAAGTTATTTTAAATTCGATTTGAGATTATACATTTCCACTATTGCAGTCCGCAACCTACTGTAACTAATCCATCAACGGTGGCTAGAAGGAACCGTCCAACTCAACCGAAGACCAGGCGATCTCCTCACTACACAGCGGCGATCACACAAGATCCAGTTTATGGAAAGTGAGGAATTCTTATTATTGCAGAATTATTATAAAAAATACATAAAAACATGGACATACAGAATATTAAAAATTGTCGAAGAAAGCATTTTTTAAGATCACTAATTTATATTATTCATTTTATGTATTCGGAAGAAGAGGGTGTTTTCTTATTATCACATTATATAAATTTCTTATAATCTATTTCTCAAAGTGACCTTGTGGGATCTTGTAGGACCTTATGTGATCTTATGTGACCTTATGTGACCTTGTGGGACCTTGTGGGACGTAGTAAAATTTTATTTATTAATTATTTTATGTATTATTTCCGAGAACAAGAAAAGTTAAATTATTTTACGTCAGATAAAACACAAATCTGTTCGCGCTGTTCTTCAGATATGAAAGAACTCGCGAAGTTACAATGAGTCCTCGAGCAGAGCCTAACACAAGTCCCGCCACATCACGGGCTCGCACCCCAACCTTCTGTGACATTAATACTGTTGTTAGTCCACCTCCACCCCAGCCATTGTCCAGGATGGAGAAGGTTAACCCTGGTTCAGTGAAGGAACTGGAATGGACCCTGTCTCCTTATAAGCATGTTAATTTTGATAAAAAGGTTGGAATATAGACGATTAATTGTGTTCTAGTCCATAATTGTAAAATTATAATTAATCAAAATATATCATTGTGATAAACAAGCAAATTAATTTAGCTTCAAATGGCTAATTTTATTTCGATAAAAATGGAACTTACAACTGATTATAAACAAGAGACAGTTAAATGCGTTAATTAAATTTATTTAAAGTTAGTTTTCATTAAATTAATTTATTATTCAATGTAGTCTGGGATTTATCTACGCAAAGATAAAAAGGTTCAGTATTCAAAATACCCTGTTAATAAAAAACGGATATTTAGTCAATTAATTTTGCATATTTTAATTAATCTAATAACTAAATTGTTGCTAATAAATGTAGACACAATATAGGTTAGACAAAGAAAAAGTACAAAGAAAAAGGTGCAAATAAATATTTATCTTATTTAAATGCAATTTAGTTTTAGATTACTTTTAGAAAATTTTATTTATTATTATATACTAAACTATTTACTAGAAACCAGATAATATATATTCTAAAATAATTTCAGGGGCAACTGCGAAGTCAGGGACCATTCTCCCGTGAATTTAGCATCAACTGTGCCGCCCCAAGTAATTGGATGAAGATGAAATGGGGACAGCGCCACAAACAGTTCTTCGTCACGTGACACAAAAAATGACCAGATTTTTTACTTTAAAGTATTTTAATCGTGTCTGAACCAAACCCATTTTAAAACTCATATATTGTACCAGATAATCTAATAAATTTGTATGCGACTCTAAATAATAAAATAAAAAATTCAAAATTGTATATTTTCCAAATTTATTTGTAAATTATTTGTATATTATACACAAGTAACCAATAAAACCACAGTTGCCAGTCAAAAATAAGTAAAAAATATTCTCTGGAGATTTCAAGTCAAACACAGACGTCGCCGAGGACTAAAAGGAAAAATAATATAAGTTCAAATAATATGGCACGTCAGATACACAGGAGTGGGGTAAAGTGCAGGGAAGGATTGAATCAAAAAAACAAAAAATAATTACAAATAATGATGCAACAATAGTTTTAGGCAGACTTTGTATGTATATATACACAATAAATACAAAAAGAAGCAATGTGGCTGATCTTTTTTATGCTATTAAAAGGAGAAAAGTAGAGGAGATAGAGAGGAGAGATTCAAGGTAGAAGCAGTAATTTACAAATATTAAGGTTAAATTCACATGCTACTGATGAGTAGTATTTGGAATAAATATACACGATTTTGGTATATCTAAAATAAAGTGAATTTTTATGATATACTAGAAATTTTAATGTAAATGGACCTCATTTTGATCTTGACTAAAGGAGCAAACAACCATGTCAGAGACACAGTACTGCGAGAAACGGGGTTGGACCATCATTCTGGATCGGTTCATCTTTAAACTTTATCTGCGGATTCAGGAAAATCAATGTCAAACTTGACGTCTTCCATGTCCTTCTCATCGGAGTTGTCGGCTTCCCCTAGAGGCATTTCTTGTTTTGCTATTTTTCTGAAAGACAATATAAATGGAGATTTTATATCACATAACTCCATTCCTACCAAAACGATCCAGTTTCACAAATTTATTAAAATTATTTTAGCACAATTTAATAGATTTGAAAAGAGGTCATATGAATTAGTGTTTATGTTCGATTCACAAGTAACCATTTCATTTAAAATATAATTTGGCAAATCCTAGTATTTGACAGTATCCTATTTATGTAAATGACGGACTAGAACGCTAACGAACAGAAAACAGTAAACAATATAAAATATTGTTATGACGAAACAAGTGTCTTTGTTATAAAAGTCAATAAATAAAAATAAATCAACTCTTAAACATAAAATAACAAACCTCTTTTAGACATAAAATTAATTAACGTTCAATTCTTCATTCATTCATAATTTTTCCTCCAATTTGATCGATTCATTAGTCAAAAATCTATATTTTCTAATAGTAATAAAAGTAAACAATAAATATATAAATAAATTTTGTACGTTTAACCCAAATACAAATTATACAACATTAAAATGCTACAAAAGAACAACTGTTCTCCATAACTCGTAGTCTCGTTCGGTTGATGTTACCGGTAAATCGGTACAACCGGTTATTTATTTATTAGTGTGTAGGATAATATCTGACCTCCAGACAATTTAGAGAGGTCACCAGCAACATAAACAAATAAAGTAACACCAAAAGTAGGCTAAAGTAAACACGTGCTGACCAATATTGATAAGGAGAAGTACAACTGTCGGTAGTTTAATACCTTATTGATGTATGTTCAGAATTGGCTTGATTAGTTTATGGTGAAACGTCGACAAATTATAATTAGTCGTAAATAATTTTTATAAAGAGTAAATAAAAGTATATCAAGTGTTTTTCTATAGTTCAAAGAACATAATAATGAATTTATTACAAATACGAACATATAAATTATGGAATCAATTAGTTAAGTGATCGGCCATCTTTTAAGAAAAGCAGAAAATTGACGATTTTTGATATGCGAAAAACACATTCTACAGACGACTATTTCTATTTACAATTAATTCTATGTATAGTAAGGCAGCTGAGCATTGCAATTGTGCATTTTTATAAAGGAACCACATTTGGATATTAGCAATCGCAATACTTCCCTCTGACGTCATGGGGACCATTATAAAACAAAATGGCGGCCAAATTTCATGTTTTACTTAAATATCTGCTAAGGTATTAATATTATGTTTATATTACCATTATGTGATAATTATTTGAAAATTTCAATCTGATTAGGACAAAAATGGATCCAAAACAGTTCAAAATGTTTCTAATTATCCTTAAACGAATGGCTAAGAACACAATATGGAGTGCACAACAATTGAACATGCCTAATAATTTAGGTTATATTATATTAGTCTATTGTCAATAAATAAAACAAATAAAATTGACCACTAGACTATAATTCTGACAGCCGAACAATTTTGAGACGTGTTGTCTACCATTGAAACAATTTTATGGCACAAAATTCTGATTTATAGAAAATGTTGAATTACTATTTGGCATTAGAAGTAGATGACTATTTCAAAGCAGAAACTCAAATAACAAATCTGATAGTACTGTTTATTATTGAGGTCAATGAATATAATGAACAATTTATTAATATTTACGTGTAATATAATTATATATACCCTATCAAATGTTTTATAGATTCATCGAATGTTTAATTTGACTTTTATTGATAAAAACTAAGAAAGATATAACTAATTGAAATTAAAAACTCTCCAATATAAAAAAAGAAGATGTCTAGAATTCCTTACAACGATCAAATCTGCATCGACAAAACACTTTGAATTCGGAATGGTGAGCGCCTAGTCAATGAACTATTCAGTGTACTTAGGTAATATTTGAATATTATCAAGACTGTTCCTATATGCACGCACATTATCAAGACTGTTCCTATATGCACACACATTATCAAGACTGTTCCTATATGCACGCACATTATCAAGACTGTTCCTATATGCACACACATTATCAAGACTGTTCCTATATGCACACACATTATCAAGACTGT
>JAUZNC010020447.1:50090-67919 GCA_034780395.1 Vannuccia rotundouncinata
TATATGCACACACATTATCAAGACTGTTCCTATATGCACACACATTATCAAGACTGTTCCTATATGCACACACATTATCAAGACTGTTCCTATATGCACACACATTATCAAGACTGTTCCTATATGCACACACATTATCAAGACTGTTCCTATATGCACACACATTATCAAGACTGTTCCTATATGCACACACATTATCAAGACTGTTCCTATATGCACACACATTATGAAGACGGTTCCTATATGCACACAAATTATCAAGACTGTTCCTATATGCGCACACACATACATATTAGGATTTTCATACACGTTATAAAATTTGTTGTACATTTTATTAAATTTTTCCTATTTTATAAAAATTGATTATTTAGAGTATGCAAAATCATTCGATAAATCTTTTAATAAAAAAAGCTACAATTTTATCTATTTCCGTTAAATGATATATAAACATTTCATACATAGGAAATATTAATTAATACTCTTGAAGACATTTGGGTAAAAAATGAAATTCGGCACCCATTTTGTCGTATAATAGTCCCCATGGCCGTCATACGATCGGTCAATATCCAAATTTCTTCCTAATGTAAGATGTTCTTTCTACACATCGATTTACTGAACGAGTATGGAGTCCTCACCTCTGGTAAATAAGACTCTCCGAACTGTTCCAAATTCCATAAGCAAAGTAGATCACGAATCCTGCAAGATAATGACACACGCAAACCATCAGTACAGTCTTCAATATCTAGACAACAGCAGGGGGGGGGGGGTATTACCTGCCGCCATCCAGACCGCGAAGCGCATCCAGGTGTCAGCGGGCAGCTTCATCATGAGGTAGACATTGACGAAGATGCTGAGGGCTGGTATCCAGGGCACTCCGGGCACCTTGAAGGAGATCTTTTTGGGGTTTTCGGGCTGCTTCATCAGGGTGTAACACACGACAATGGATGCTACTCCAAGGACCGCGGCGAACACCGCCGAAAGGATGAACATATTCTGTTCTTGGGCGGTGTCATAGGGCTGGTCCAGACGTATCAATGACACGCACGTGAGGCAGATAAGTGTCACTGGAGAACGAGGAGAAATGGAAGGTGTTGAAGATGTCGAAGGTGTTAAGTAACCATAACTTACAGAGAAGATATGTGTTTGCCGTGTTAATAACTTCGGAGATTTTTGTGGGCTTGTTGCTATGTGAAACAAATGAGTATTTCAAATACTTGCTGAATGTGAGTTGCTCAAATTGCTTTTCGATTCCAGTTATTGCGTTGCTGCAAAAGACACATAATTATTCCATTAGATAATGTCGTCATCATAAATCAGAGAAACACAACCCCAATCCAGCAAGATAAGATGCACAATCTTTGAAAGATATACAGGATACGTAGATAGGTGCTCAATTGGCAAAACAGTGAAGCAAATAAAGATAATTATATCAAGCTATAAGAAGAGGAAGAACCATCATGCTAACACTTTACGTTTTAGGATCGATAGTGTCGATAAGTCTAGAATATAAAAATAACAATAAGTTGATAAGTCAAATCACACAAGAGAAAATGTCCCAATACTGTTTTCAGCACACAAATAAGACCAGTTAACATGAAGAAGAGCTACCTGACTAGCGGCATGGCAGAATTGTTGTCATTGGATCGGTGAAAGCTGCTCGAGGGAGTCGCGCATCCAGAGATTCCAGTGCTGTATCCAGTTTTATGAAAGACTTCAATGTTACCCCTGGAAGCGGCCGACAATTAGAGAACATGAACTGACCGCACGGACAGAGAATAAACATACCTTAGGATGAGGACAGACACCGCGACCAGGGTGTAGGCGAGGAGAGTGCCAATGGACATCATATCGACCAGGGTCTTCAGCTCAAAGAGGCAGGCCATCACGGCTGAAGAGGGATCAAGAGGGACCAGTTGGGGCAACACTCATACTTAATTCTGATATAAAAGAGGACGAACCTGCGAAGATTCCGGAGAAGATGGTTGCAACCAGGGGTGTCTTGAACCGGTCGTTGATCTGGGCCAAGAAGCGGAAGATGAGGCCGTCGCTGGCCATCGCATAGATGACCCGTGGTAGCGGGAACATGCACCCGATCAGACTGGTCGACAGAGCGCAGATGGAGCCGACGGCCACGATGTACTTGGCTACCGGCCAGCCCACCCGCATGAAGATCTGGGGCAGGGGGGCGCTGGCGTTGAGCAGGAAGTAGGGGCACATGAGGGTGATCGTGGCCGAGATCCCGAAGTATGCGAAGAAGCAGATGATGAGGCAGAGCACGATGCTGATGGGGATGGCTTTCTGGGGGTTGATCACTTCTTCGCCTGGAGTGGGGGGGGGGGTGTTTGAGTTACAGGAACAACGATAAGTAGAGGGGTAGAGACGGACCTGTGGTAGCGATGCAGTCGAAGCCCACGAAGGCATAGAAGCACGTGGAAGCTCCAGACAACATGCCGGACACCCCGAAGGGGAAGAAGCCGCCACTGCCGACGTCCACCGCTGATACCGTTTTGTTCATGCTGTCCTCTTCGTAGGTGGAGTTTACCGCCTAGAGGAGAGACACACGTTCAACACCAAACTTTAGTGCTCACAATAATAACTGTAACTCACAAGCAAAGGGTCTATTTTCCAATTGTCCAAATCGTTCTGGAAGAAGCCGCAAATGATGACATAGAGAACGACCATCAAGTTGAGGAGGGTGAAGATCTTGGTGAACATCGCCGATTCCTTCACCCCGATCGCCAGGATAACTAAACGAGACATCAGATGCATTCGATTATAGTATACATAGCAACCAGGTTATTTGCACTTTATCCATCGTATATAGCTGCAACAATCTAACCAGGCGTCAACAAAATAATATAATTATAGCAACAGCATTCCGTTCCATTTAAGTTATCCTTTATTAGACTTTTGACACACCCCGTTATATAGAAGAGTACAAATAGTTCAATACTATACTCACCATATTGCTCATCCGAAACACACCGGTCACACGTTGACACATACTGCGTATACTACAGTCCCATCTAGCTGATCATTAAACTGAATGGATACTTTTATCGGCAAATCAAATGCAAATGGATCAATTGATGGGATATGTCTTGTGGTGGAAAGGATCCCCTCAAACTGGTCCGATCAACCAATAATAGCCCTTCCGCTTACGCGAATCCATCAAAATACTGAAAACAAACGACCATCGCCTGCCAGTTTTAACATAAACTGTACCAGATGTAATGACTGTGGTCACGGGTTATGCATAATGAAACTGTTGAACGACCGTAGTTGTCCTTAGGTACAGTAGTCAGCAGTGATTGATTAAGGGTTGCTGTCTTTTATCTCAAGATCAGTACACTATCAGAGCGTACCACCTATTTAAGAAGGCCATAATGAATATAGGAGCGCTGAAAAGTGGATACCCATGAAGTCGAAGGAATGGTGTACAACAAATATCGAGTCAATGAATACAAATTATGCTCCCCTTTGAAAAACACAACAATTGAGAAAGACAGATCTTCTTGAATAATATAAATGCAGCATTTTACATCATCAACCTGCAATTGTATGAGGACAATTGTCTGTTCAGGTCACGACCCAATGTACTGTGTGCCCCTGATATTATAACACAGCTTCCGGCTTGTGTCACCTATAACGGTCAAATGCGTGTATGAGGATCACAGTTCACAATTGACCGACTTTCATCTCGTTGGAAAACAGAAATAACTTATCCGTATATTGTATAAAATAAAGTAAACCTCCCATAAATGCGGTGGAGGTGAGTTTACAGTCTTGATAAAGGCGGCCCAACAAATATATTCCTAGACGCCGGTGTAAAAAGTAAAGTTAGACCCCAAAGAATGGAGTACCAATTAAATTATGAGTATATGACTGCTGTTTGTTATACCAACTCTGTTTTTGTTAATCAAAATGTTATACCAATCCCATGTTTATGATTATGTTTGACTTATTTGCCAATTCATACTGTTTTACTACCTATATATTCATAACATGTCATATTTGTAGATGATTGCAACCATTCCATTCAAAATTTGTACCATTTATACTTTTCACTGTATTCTATGATATTACATTAATAAATATGACTATTCTTGAAGTAGTTATTCTTTACTATTATTTACATTTTGTCGAATTCAGGTGAAATATATTGAAAAATTGATATTATAATCTTCAAATTTCAAACTCGCTGCAAGTCCAAATGGCACAAAAAGTCTGACAACTTTAGACGTCGAGGTTAATAATTTGTCTGGTTTATATTATGAAGTATGAATTATAAGAATAAAACATATTCACAACAGCTAGAAAAGAAAGAGTTGCAGACAGCAATGACCTACTTGATAGCAGGAGAGTGATACCAAGCGAGAAGAAGTCTGGGTACTCAGCCACCCCTTGGATGTTCATGGGCATGTGTTTGAACATGAATGTGGAGATGGCTCGGTTGAGGAGTTCATCAAAGTTGGCGCTCCAAGCCCTGGCCACACTAGCTGTACCTGAATCACAAAATAGACAATTTTCATTAACTTATAGTTCCCTCTTTACCGGAAATGTGCATAAAGACAGCACAAAACATAATCATATAACCAACACTGATACAATGTCACCATTTCAAGAAGCAACAAGGCAGAGAAGGAAGAGATTATTATAGAAAAAGTTGTCAGAATATTGTGTGAATATTCGGTTGGTTTTCATTAATTCTCAGATCTCGAGGCATTAAGATAACCTCAGGTGAGATTGTAGCAAGAATTAACAGCCAAATAACATACCAGAACCCTTGGGAATGCCGTAAATCATAACAAAGAAATATGTGTTATCTGCGGCTTAACTGTTTTTCCATATTATTATTATTAATTACAAATAAAGGCAGGAATGAAAAATGTTGGGTGGAGGGAACATTATCTAAAATTGAAACATGTTATAAATATGGGATGCTAAATAAATTACTTATTAAATAAAAATTCCTTTTTGCTTATCCAAATTGTACTCTTGACTTAACGATGTATTTCAGATATTTATGACTCAACTTCGACATAAATCGAGGCCTTGTGTTTATGGGAACTGCAATATTTGTAACTTATTTGACCCTGAAAGCGCAATACTGAATCACATGGTCTCCTGTTATGGTCTCGTGGTCTCTCAAATTAGAAATACTTCGGTTCATAAACAGTCGGTAGAAAGGATGAACATTGACAGACGGTTATATTTACGTATCAGGAATAATTTCTTCTCATAATTATAATGTGATATGAAATATTATGTACAAAGTTTATGATAAAATGTTTATATAAGTTTATAAAAGTTTATAAAAGTTTATATAAAATAAATATTGCTATAAATCTGATTCGAAAAAGATTGTCAGAAAATGTATACATGCATCCTTGGTATTATTGAGAACATTTATATTTAAATTCTGGTAAATTCTATATATTTATAATAAACAATTAAAATTATGTACAATCAATTATGATCACATCAATTAAAAAATTTAGACTTCTTTGTTCTTGGTAAGAGTGAACTGTTGGAGAAAATTCACTCAAATTTGAACAATTTCAGGCATGATAACGACAGAAAACAGAAGTTTGTTTTAGGGCCCCCCTATACAGTTGCAAAACCAGGTTACCATTGGCGAATTAAAAACAAACATTGCCCAAGTATAATAAAAAATTACATCAATATGATAATACATGGTTGTTTTACTATTTCAAGTTCTTGGGTGGATTCTCATATATAAATATTTTTTAAAACATTAATGATTGAGAACTCAAGTTTTACGATTTTTTATACCAGAAGTTAAAAGTATATATTATTGAAATATATAATGATTCTTAACATATGATAAGATTCATGGAGCTGTAAATTATAGTATTTAAACATGTAGTATAATGGTGAGGTTTGCATAAAACAAATGTTAGTTGGTTGGGTAAAGGTGCATTACTAAAGTATTAAAAGAACTGATACTATATGAATTATAATTTTCAACAGAGGGTACAGTGGGATGTACAAGGAATAGTCTTATTTTTAGAGCTTCGAAACAATCTTTTAAACCAGGTCATTCAATGCCTTCTCTCTGGTCATTATCATTGTCGATTTTGTATTTCTTGCAGCTTTATGAGAATCACGTTTCAGATTGTTTACTCCTCACTTGTTTTAACATAATTTGCCACCAGCTTTTGATCTGGTTTACTTGAAAAGAAGTCTGATGCAGTTGTGTCGGAAGATTGCAGTGTGTATTTGACAGTTTGTATGGCATCGCATTCATATGTGTCAATTTTCATCCCCATGGAGTTAAGAAACTTTCCACTATCAGACTGAACATAGAACACACTGAGATACTATTAGAACAATTCCAAGGTCGGGAAGTTATCTCCTTGTAAAGACAGACAGAGAACTTGTACCGGCAGGCACCGCTGAACTTCAAGATCATACTGATCACGTTCATAACTAAAGGGGGCCTCGTAGGGAGATAACTTCGTGGTCAAAGATGTACAACTTTTGACAAACACCTGCTCTATCTAAACAAAAAATTGGAATCCCAGGTTGTAATGAAGAGAATAATTCACTCACCAATGACGTATTCCAGGATGAGATTCCAGCCGATAATAAAGGCCATCAACTCCCCCACAGACACGTAGCTGTAGACATATGCTGACCCGGTCTTTGGAACCCGAGCTCCAAACTCCGCATAACAGAGGCCTAATCAGGAACAATATTAAACAATTCTAGCTATATTTACAGTAATTGAGCTTATTTAAAAACAGTGCGAATTCACAATAATTATATTAGTAATATTATAGACAACAGCTCCTGACTAACTTAATCCATTAATTCATGCCACGTGTTAAAAAAATTAAATTATAAAAATCTACTTTAACAGTGTACCATAGTGATGAAAATTATAACATACAGATGATTTTTCAAAAAAATAAAAATTTAATGAAAAAAAAATTACAGCTATTTCAAATTTAAAGTATTTCAAAGTATATTGAAAAAATGTTAAAAAAATTTTCTAATTTTCTATATTTTAAAATTTTATATTAAATTACTATATTACTATAATAATTTCAATATTAAAGAGTGTGTTGGTGATTAATTGTGTCTTAGCAATGAAATATAATTCACAAATAGCCACCCCTCAGAGTATATGTAATCGATTTCGCTTATACTTGATTAAAAAAACATTGTTAATTTTGTTGGTAAATAGAATCATCACGAGTTGCTAAATAGACCATTGTGTAGTTGCTAACAACGTGACTTTATCTCTAATAGAACAATATTCATTGACCCCAAGATGACCATTTGACATTTTAATATTATGTTCCGTCTTCTAAACTACCAAGTTGGTCCTTTCGTTTGATTTTTACTAGACACCACATCATAGGTGTGGTCATAGATGTCGGCTATAGGGGTCAACTAACACAAATAACTGTCATAATAAGGCGGTACGTGTTAACCAGGCCGCACACCATTGATATCGTAAACAATCCTTTAGCAACTCACCAGCCAGCACTGATGCCGCAGCAGCAATTAAGAAGGAGAGGATAACCGCGGGTCCTGCCGTAGCCTTGGCAACTTCACCGGCGACCACATAGATACCAGCCCCAAGAGTGGAACCAACACCTGGAAAAAGGGGAGTACAGGACAATATCTTTATGTTATATCCACAATGGTAGTGGAAAAATATTCCCTCGAGGTGCTAGGCAGCATAAAAATACAATTATTGTGCGCTGTTTATTGATTTAAATTATCCTAGAAAGATTTGTTTTGTTGAGAAACCTTTCAATTACCATAATATAAGGTCAATAAGTCAATGTGGAATGCACCAAATAAAGAGCAATTCTATAGCGTTTGTAGGATCATCCGCACCCAAAATTCTAGAGTGCGAATGGGACGCATTGGGAGGGGGTGCAAACATCCCATGTGCGGTTAGAGAAGGTTTCTGACAAGTAAATGAAACCAGTAAGAAATGAAGTTGCATGACGCATAGTTAATAGCTAATATTCAACTGAGTGAATGCTGGCTGGCGTGCACTTACAGTTCAAGCAATGGGACGTGGAATCAATACAATTATTTTTATCGAGTCAACAAGAACACGTGTCACGGAGGAGGAGGCATTTAGCACCAGAGAATATTTTATATTAGAGAACGACAGACAAAAGCAGGGTTTATTCCAGAAGATATTGATTCATTGTTATTTAAAATTGTTACAGATAGAAATGGAAGATTCTTGTTTAAGGTCAAATTCTTATTATCATCTGTTTAATTAATAATATCCGATTGTTAATGAAAAAAGCTTTGTTCTATTATATCACAATATTTTATACATAACCTGATGTTGACATTGTAATAAAACCGAATGATAGCTATGATATTTCAGTGTTACGTATCTTACAATTAAAACCGAATGATAGCTATGATATTTCAGTGGTACGTATTTCTTATAATTAAAACCGTATTATAGCTATGATATTTCAGTGGTACGTATCTTATAATTAAAACCGTATTATAGCTATGATATTTCAGTGGTACGTATCTTATAATTAAAACCGAATGATAGCTATGATATTTCAGTGTTACGTATCTTACAATTAAAACCGAATGATAGCTATGATATTTCAGTGGTACGTATTTCTCTAATTAAACGTAAGACCGACCCTGTAATGTGAAAGACTGGCAAAGTAAACATAGTTTGCTACCTTACTGAATTAAGCAATAATTTTAAAACACAGTTTTCTTAGTTCATATAAAAAAGGAAAACAATCTCCAGTAATTATTTATAAAACAAACAATTTTTCATATAATTAATATCGCTTAAGTTTAAATATGAATGGGATAAAGTCTACACACTTTTTTAACCTAAATAAATACTGCTTCAGATAATGTTTGCATACAATCAGATAACTTATAATATATAGGGAGAGATTGTCAATCCGGGAAAATGAACTTTATCAACTTATTTAATATTAACAAAACAGATGCCCTGGTTTATACAAAACCATAATTAGAAGTCAGCTACAAAATAAAGTAGAATAATCAGCACCTTACAATACATACATTTACTGACAAGTTCAAATCAATTAGTAATATTTGGCAATAATAAAATAAATGATTTTTCCTTTCAAACAATGGTATGACTCACCCAGTGCAGTTAGATCTAACGTTGTAAGACAGCGAACCAGTTTGGTCTCAGTTAAACGATCTTCATCAACAGTCTTCCGTCGAACCAAGCCAGAAAAGAATGATCCCAGACATGATCTGCATTTTGCACCGTTAGCCATATACTTGATGAAGGCTGAAAGGTGAAGGAATTAAACAGCTTATTAGAAAAATATTCTAGAAACGTTATATTATAATACAAGAAGTTTTTTAATGTAATTAACAGTGGTGAATTTGTTTAGCAAAACTGACAAAACTGACTTTCAAAACCGGAGAAATCTAATATTACAAAGTTATTTATTTCATTAATTATAAATGTATTTAATTATTATCAATTAAAATAACAATACTAAAATAAAAATTTTAAGAAATAGATCAAATAACGACACAACACAATATATTCTTTGACGTACTGTAAATAAAATTTATTAATTAACCCTTTTCTTGTATATTGTGTTAGGTTGTGTTTCTATGTTTAACTAATTGCACAGGCAACAACTATTCTCATTGATCAAAATAAAAGGAATAGTTTAAAATTAGCATAAAATGTGATTGGTAATATAAAAGTAGTATCATATATGTTATCTAACTACTAAAAGCATGAGCACAATCGTAAATAGATTTATAATAGTTTTTAACTATCAAATTTAGGCATCCTAGTTAATGACAATAAAATTAGATCAATTGTCCCAGTTAACAGCTTTTTGGATATAATTTTGGTTAGCATGATAAAAATAGGTGAATATATTAAATCTAAAAATAATATAATTACTTTTCAAATTTCTTAAATTATAGACGAAATAGTAGAATTATAACAGTTAACAAAAAATAGTAATTATTAAATGTATAAAATAGAACAGATCTTTAATCTATAAGATTTAACAATGGTAAAATACTCCATTAATACTATATATCATTTAGGCACACATATACATAGTTTAATTATATAATGAAAAGTTATCCATTATACAATAATTTCATTACTGAACTATATACCTACAATATATATTTTCATAGATTATGTCACTGATCTAAAAATTTCAAAAAACAAATTTGGACTCACTTAAGAGTGGGTATCATTAACACATTAGTGGAGGTGTTTTCTAAACTGTTTATAATTATACATATTAATACAATTTTTGGACAAGATATTTGTATTAAAAAAATTTTAAAAATTTAATAAATTAAAGTTATGCCCAGTATATTCTAAAAGGCCCAATAGTTTGCTTAAATTTACATTTAAAATATATAATTACACCACATTCTTTCATAGTATGCTTCATTATCAAATAACAGCCTTTCCAAAAACTAAAATTTAAAGGTACAAACTGACTGAAAATAAATGAATTTTCTATTGTAACATAACATTATAACCTATAATACTGCATAGAAATATAGCAGTGCTCAAAATAAATATTTTTCCATCATTTCCTATCACTAAAATATTGCTTAAATTAAAACAAAAACATTAAAAAATGTTAACAACAAATTGTATTGTATAATCTTTTTCTGACAGACATGTTTAAGACAGTAAAAAAAGTTGACTCACACATCACATGGTTCTATTTTTAGTATCAGTAGATTCTGATTGGCTGATAATTTATGCACTTTTCCTTTATAAGAAAGTGTCCCAAATATTGTTGTCTTTTTTTACTTTTATATATTGTCATAGGATATAGCATATTGATTTTTTATATTTTCTACTTGAAATAAATAACTAGGTATAATATAGTGTAAAATTACTTATTATGTAAAAAAATAATTCTGAGTATTTTTAATTTATCTTATTGAATTTTATATGATATAGAATTCTTATATACATAACTGACAAAATTTGTGCAAACTTGAAATACAATAGCAGATAGAAAATTTTATGGCAAAAAATAATAGTTCATAGTGTATATATATATATTCAATAAAACTGGGATTTCTTATTGCTTATATATATATTTACTAAAATAATATAAATTATTTAATTTTTTTTAATAACAGAATTTTATTAAATTCATGTTTAGTATTATAATAAGTCAATGAAATCAAATTCATCCATTAATTGTATGAATGCCCACATATCATATGAAATACAATTTTGAATTAGACTGTTATTGTTGAAGGAGTTTTTTTTATTAATTTTGAATTTGTAAAACAATCAACAATAAATATTTTTAATTAATAGAAATGCAGAAAACAAGTCTTTAAAATTCCTAATTTTATAATATCATCAGTAAAAGGTTAACACTAAAAAAAAGTGTCCACTACTCTACCTGCTTTTAAATGTGACATTGTAATAGATAAATTTATATAATATATTGATTATACTGATTATAGTGGAATAATTACCCTCACACTTTAAAAATTAAAATTTCTTGTATTTTTGCACACAATTAGAAATATTTAAATATACTAAATTATGTTTTATATAAAATTTAGAGTTTATAAATATAATATTTTTTTAAAATTGTTTGTAAAAATGTATCTGAAAAAGTGATGGAATTAAATATAATATATATATATATATATACCTTTTTATTCAAGAATTATACTAAAAATGACACAGACTGAGATTAAAATAACACAGTATTAATTGTATATGTGTTGGTGACCATTTGTAGACATGTCCACAAATGGTCCAGACTGATTGTGGACATTTCAATTTATACAATCTATATCTTATATAATCTACAATGAATGTCCACAATTGGTTGAAACAGTTTTTACCTGTTGATAATGATTTGTTGATGCTAAAAGATTATAAATTAATACAAATTATACCTTTGTTTCATGTATAATAAAAAAATAGTGTAATATGTAATTTTAAATTATAAAAAATATGAAATTTGAAATTTGTGTGAAGAAAAATGATCAATCAGTTTCGAACAAAAATAGGAATGTTCAATGATTTGTAGTTTATAATATAATTGGTTGAACTGTTTGTGGAGGACATGTCCACAATTGGTTGCCACTGTCCAACCATTTGTGGACCCGACCGTTTGTGGACATTTTCATAATTTAAATGATTTTATTGTCCACAAAAAGTTGTGACTGCCCAACCATTTGTGGACATTTTCATTATTTAAATGATTTTATTGTCCACAAAAAGTTGTGTCCACAATCAGTCATCACTGTCTGACCATTTGTGGACATGTTCATAATTAGTCTGGACTATTTGTGGACATTGTGAATACATAATATTAATTTTATATATACATATATACAAACTTTGTATATTGCTAACCCTCAGTTTTAAACTATAAGAAAACAGGCTGGACCATTAAATATTTAATGAACAATATAAAATAGTAGATTCAAAATTTAGTAAGTATTACTTAATAAAAAAATTTACTAAACATTTGTGGTAAATATAAACTGATTGCTTATTTTATGGTCCAGAAATGCTAATTAAGAAAATATTAGTTGAAAACTGGTAACTGTTATTGTACAGAACTGATGTCTATGACTGCTCCATACATTCTCATTTAATGTTTATGTATCAAGTCAAAAAAAATATTTAGATTTTATTAAGATTTCTATCCTGAATTCTTTTGCTTGTCTTTTAAACTCAGCTAGTGCAATATTCAAAAAGCAGATTTCAGAATTTTCTAAATAACTTGCACAAAACAATGGGGAAGGAATAATCAACGAATTTGATGCTATACTGTATTCACAATAATCTCATAATACAGCTCATAAAGCGATCATAGCTCAAGGCCTTAAAAAGAAAATTTACTAAAATTTAGCCATATTTTTTACATTAGAAACTTTAGAGAAATGTGTTTTATAATTAAAGGTAGTAACTTTAATCAGCTAAAATCACAAAAAGCGTTTTTCATCGTAAAAATTAAATAATTTCACTAAAAATCTGTTAAATTTTTCATGGGAATATATTTTTAATTTAATAAATAAGAACATCAAACATAAATTCGCTTAACTTACTTCACAGAAAAAGAAAAGTGAATAATCGCGAGAAAAATACTAATTTTATATTGATTGATTAAAACTATAACATTTTAAATTTTACCGTATTATTTCCTGGGGAGTCACTATTTACTATTTTTGTTATATAAGGGAATGGAAAACAGAAGTAAAATTATTCGAGGAACTGTTATAGGTGTCCTAGCTAATGACGAGTTGATTTCACAAGAATGGAATTCCAGTATAAATCAATTGATGTACGTGTATGAATATAGTTATTTAAAATATGTGAGTGGAGCGAAAATAGTACGACGGATCATATATATATAATCAATTTAAAAAATTTTCCTAATTATATATACCGTGGTATATTTTACATTTACGAAGAACAATACACGACGTACTGCGGTCACATGTTTCGATACATTAAAAATATTTTTTATTACAAGTTGGTAAAATCCAAATTATAGATTTTTGGAGATCGAAACGTCCAAATCTCATTTTATTTATATACGGTATTATAGTTTCGTTTTAAAGAGGATTTGAAAATTTTCAATCGATATTAATCAATTAATTTATAAATTTCATTAATATATTGAATATTGGTCAGTTTGCCGGTCTAGATAATTAATATATAAGTCATTGATAAATATTATATATATATATGTATGATTGATTGATATATTTATGATACAAAAAATAAATTTAAATGCCTAATTTATATTAAAGAAAGTTACAATGATAAGGGTACGGGGCTGTCCTAAAATTTGCTCATGCTTTATTCACGATTTTTTGACACTTCCTCCCTACCTCGTCAAAGATCGTCACATTTTCCGCAACCCTCTTTCTAAAATTACGTCACATTTAGAACTACCCTGCCTCCCCATTTCTATTAAATAATTCATTGAGATTGGTATATATGTAAAATAAATATTTACCTTTAAATATTGAAATGACATCCTTTACTCAATGAAAATGCACGATAAGTTAATGTAATATACAGATGTATTTTTCATTAATTAAATATCTATAATAGGAAGAAAACGTATTCAAAACAATTATATATGTACCAAATACCCGTTTGAAATAATATAATTAACAATAAATATACTATAGCATACAAAATGAACTGGTTTGTACAAATGATTTTGTACAAAAGTTTAATTAAGCATCTTCCAAAACATATTAACATGTATGAATAAAAACAAAGTAAATGCTTTATTACTTCAATTTTTGAAGGATTTCCTTCTTTTGGTATGAATAAAATCAAGTAAAAGTAAAACCTTTTCCTTTTAATTTTTTAAAAAATAATAAAAGGTTTAGTAAAAGGTTTTACTTGTACCTTTTACTTCGGCATTTCATTTCAATTATTTTCGATTTCGATTACTGTCTATTTTCGATTACTATTATTGGGGTTCCAAATTGAATTTGAATACTTTTCTTTTTCGGCACACCCAATCCTTTCCTTTCAACGTCTTCTGCTTTGTGCCATTCATAAGCCCTTATTCACGTAAATTTCTTGAGGAGTCCATATGTGGATAAGGGCCATACTCTTCATCCGCAGATTCATTTGATACCATAACACACATCATTTCTCGCTGTCTGACTGCAATGATTCGTTTTGGTTGCACGTCTTTCTTGCAGGAATTGTAACTTTCTCCTTCGGTAGTCTACAACTTTTGCTATGATTTTGTTTAATATTTTATCTGGCGTCACTTTCTGGAAATTTGGAAAAAATGGTAAATACATTCCAGATTCAGGATCAAACAAAAAACCACTCTTGTCTTGTTTTAAAGCAATGGGAGGTGGAAAAACTCTTACCTCCAATAAGGAAAACAATGAGCTTCGTCTTATTCAACAACAGTCCTCATTTCTATACTTAACAATTTGTAAAAAATATTTAGATTCTCTTACCTTTTTCAATTTTCATTCCTCATCTTTGATGATCATTTCATCTTTGTGGTTGTCATTCTCACCAACATTCTCATCTCCAGATTTGTCATCTTCAATATATCTTTATCATCTTTATCGATATCCAATTTAGGTCCAACAAATTTTGCAATCGTTGAGTGCGAGGAGTCAATCACAGTATTAGACCACACTTCAGCAAGAGTCATTCCTGCTTTTTCAAAGTTTTTGAGCTCTAAAGCTGTATCGATTGTTTTACCTTGAGAATCCAAGTGGGATCCAAAATATTCGTGTGGCAGAGCAAATAATTCCTGTTAAATCATAAGAAAGAGGAGCCATTCGTCTTAATTCTATACGATTGAAGGATTATATTTTTGACAATTATCTATGGTGGACCATCTGTGTACATGTAAAAAATACGGTGGATATGTATATTTTTTGCTACATATCCATAACATATCCACATATCCATATGTGTAGATAATATGAATATGTGTGAACGTCATGCTTGGATAAATGTAGCAAAAATATACTTATTCATTGTATTTTATAATTATACACTTATCGTTGAAGTTGGTTAAACATTTAAAATTAAGTGATGGAGATTCTTGGACTAAATGAAACATAGAAACAAATCACGACTGTACAATTATGCAAAAATCTAACGAAAATGGGACGTCACATTTTCATCAACCCACCCTCCCTCCCTCGTCACAAAAGTCACATTTAAAAAAACCCTCTCTCCCTCCCCTAGGCGTGGCGTAATTTTAGGACAGCCTACAGTGGGAGGACTTACTGTTCCTGAAGGTGATTATATTATTTTTTAGTAATTGGTACTATTTTTTCTTACGTTACGAATATATAATAGCGCTCATTTGGTCTTTGAAAACCACACTTTTCAGCTATCTTTATTTTGAATATTGTGATGATTTTCTTTTTCCAAAGTATACTTATAAAGAAGCGCTTAATAAGAATTTCTAAAAGGTTGTCGCCCATTTTGTCGCTAGTGTAAACGATCAACAATCTGCTAGACAACCATTTATTTGAAGTCAGAATTCTTTCTAATTTGTGTTTATTTTAAAATATATAATTTAAAAAAATGTTTTTTGTATAGTGTAAAAAACAAATCTTGATAATGTTGCTTTACTGGTTCAAATACGTTATTAAAAGTTAATATTTTTATACAGTAGAATTTGGTTATTTAGACAGCTAATAGATAATTAATGGACAAATAATAACTAATTAATAACTAATAGATAATAAATAGACAACTAATAGATAATGACATTCACATGTTGCATGTATAATATACATGCAACATGTGAATGTTATTATATGCAAATTTAATTTTTTGTTATTTTAGCTTACTAGTCACAATCCAATAATTGATCATGGTATATTCTAATTTTTAGAAGTTAAACTTCACTTTGTGTCACACCATTTTTATATTGATTAATATAATTTAACATTTTTTGAATTGTATAAATTATTATAATGTTACTCCAGAGCAGTGAGAGAAATATAAATAAGCTCAAAACAAAACTGCTCAACTGTCAAAGTCCACTTTATAATAGCAAAATAAGAGAGGCTATAGGTAATAAACATCCCATCCTGTCCTAAAAATGTCCATAGAATGAGATGGAGTGGTAAGTATTAAACATTCCAAAAATAGGTAATTAATGTCCAAATACTTTCTTGGGATATTTATTATAAATAAATAAAGAATTAACAAACTAATTTTAAATATCAAGGTAAAAAATTTTTTAAACAATTTATTAATAATAAACAAATTGATATGTTATAATATAACTGTAATATAACTAATAAACAGCCCTGGTCTACACTAATAAGCGGAAATTCTAATTTACTCACAACATTATGTAACAAGTGCATCTGAACATCCCCCCCACCCATAATGCACAATGTTATGCTTCAACAATCACCCATACCCCTTTTTGCATTACACAATATATAAACAGCCCTTATGTAATTTAGTACCAACTGACAAAAAAAGGAATATATATATATAGTAAGTCAATAAAAATTAATAGGAAAATAATGATAATGAGGATATATATATATATATATACAAAGAAAAGTTACATGCAAAAAACTCATTAAAAGGTAGGTATAATATGCTTATAGGCCCATATGCGGTATATACATGCAGTTAAGAATATGGTGGCAATTATGGGGCTAAGTCTGTTTCCCCTGCAAACTGCTCAGTGGGTCCTGCTGCAATAATTTTGTCTTATCAATTAAGTGGATTCACTAATTAGTTCTTTAACCAGTTTATACCATTTTCACAAAAAATAAACTCAACTGTTACTGCACCATGTTCCACAGGTCAGCATATTGTTGCTCCTGATACCATGATGTAGGTGGGGTGGAGGAAGAGGGGTAATCCAAACTGTGTGTCAATTTGTTTATTTTTTAATAATTTTTTTAGATTAATTTTCACTTTGATATTTAAAATTAGATTAGTTTATTTTTTGTTTTTATTACCCACATCCAATAGATGTTTACTACATATTTATAATAAATGTCCCTAAGATATGGTTGGACATTTATTAATTACCACCCTGTCCCATGGACATTTTTGGGATGGATAGGATGTTTATTACCTATAGCATGGTTCCCACAGGTCCTTGAATTCTTGAAAAGTCCTTGAATTTGGAAAAGTGTTTTCAGGTACTTGAAAAGTCCTTGAATTTGGCCTTTGGGCTTAAAAGTCCTTAAAAGTCCTTGAAAATTGGATGTGAGAGGGAAAAAATCAGAAAGTACTTAAATCTTGACTTACAAAATAAATGAATATGTAACTTTTTATTGCCACTCTGACATCAA
>JAUZNC010020459.1:0-24964 GCA_034780395.1 Vannuccia rotundouncinata
CATATCATATCATATCATATCATATCATATCATATCATATCATATCATATCATATCATATCATATCATATCATATCAAATCAAATCAAATCAAAATATATTTCTAATTTGGGTGCATATGGAGAAATTATGATTATGCAAATCGAACATTTAAATATTATTAGTATGAATCAGAATATATTATACTTCGAACAGCTGTATATAGTTTCGTGTTACACTTATTCGAACATCAATCAATTTTCTAAAATATTGCATTTTGCAGGAAAGGCTAATTGATAGATGTCGCATCAGCCCAAATCCCCCCCCCCCACTACTTCCCAGTGAAAGGTAATAATGTGCCTATATATGGAGTAATTTTAATAAATTATACAATATATACGAAATGTGCGATATATGTACAATATAAAATAATAATAAATGTATATAATTTTAACAATAAAAGGCACCAAATGGGAATCGGAGGTGCTAGTTTACATGTGAAATAGAGAATTATAGGTAATGAAAATGTTAAAAGTTTTGTACTGTTACAGTTAATAAAAGAAAAATAATATAGAAAAGGGAAGGAGTACAATAACACAATACATTTAACATTTTATTCTATTTTTATTTGGTTTGTATCGTAGTATATTAGTAGCGGTTCACTATAATTTAAAGTTTTTATTATGTGCCTCCCATACCCCCTGCCATATTAGATATTAAATATGTTAAAATGATAAAAAATGTAAAAACTTAAAATTTCATAAAAACATATACAAACTCATTTTATTAAAAAAATATATTGAAAACTTTCAACAATATTTACAATGGATATTTGAATATAAAGAATTAATAAGCGCACTAAATCGTGATTAAGGATTATGATATAAACAGTAAGAAAATCTATTCTTGTATTAAAATGAATGAAAAGGGCGAAGTTTATATTTAAGATTTTTGTCAATAAAAGAAGCCGACGATCTATTTCTCTTCGGACTTTTGCGACTTTACAGCAGAAGTTGTTCTCGAGATATGATTCTGAAGATATAAGAACATTCTCAGACAATACAAACTGATCATTTTACAAAACATAAGAAATCAAATAATCATTAAATACAATAATTTATGGAACATTTTAAAAATTATGAAGCCTTTAAAATTAAACAAATTTGGGTTTCATTTAATAAAATATAATGTATAACATTTTATATAACTATATTTTTTTATAAACCTATTCCTTACATTTTTAAAAATTTATGTTTTTAGAAAAAAAACCTTTATGGTCAAAATTAAGACAATAATTAAAGATTAGTTTATGTATTCCTAAATATTTCAATAACAATCCATTTTATAAATTGATTTAAAGTTTAGTAAAGTAATGGAGCTATAGAGAATCTGTAACAATTATTTTAAATGTTTAAACATTCTAAATTGCGGCAAATATTAGCTCAAATAAACGGCGCAGCTAAATGGTTAAACCGTCTTTGTATTATTCTGTTTACCAGTTTTATAGATCAGTTGTGCTTTCAATATATTAGAATATTTGACGACTAATTGATGTTATTCAAGTGATTAAAAAATGATTGACCTAATTGCAATTTTGCTTACAGTACACAGAGAAGTTTATTTATCTCAATTTTATAACAGTTAATAGTTGTACATTATATCTCTATTAACCTCTCACGAAAACTCCAATGTTTTCTTCAAAAAATGGAAAAGTTGTTTCGTTTTTGAGTTTCAATTATTGCTATGTCACTTACAATTTCCTCAATAACCTGAGAAGACATAAGTCTGAGATCAAGAGTTCCCTTGGTCTGATTGAGTTCTTCCTGAAGTCTAGCGATCTGTCGGTTGATCTGACGATTTCTCTTCTCAATGGCCCGAATCTCCCCCTGGGTCTCCGAGGTCATTCTATAAAGTTTTATTAATTGATTGTAATTAATTGTATTATTTAATTGTTATTGTTATATTATTTGTGCTAAAAAAACTAATTTTCTGACAATTTAAATTAAATCAATAACACAAAAAGTTTCAAAAATTTTAGTAAAATCTTAAATAACTTTTGAAACAATACTAAATTAAAAAAGACAGCGAAAAATCTATTTTTTATTAATTCTTAAACAAAGACGAAATGATGAAAATTAATCTCTGCGTTAGATGCTGATCCTTGAATTGACGTATTGGTGAAGTGGTCAAAGAGGTCTTGAATCGAAACAGACCCAAGATAAACAGATCCGAAGTATGAGGAGATCCAGTATCACAAAAAATAACGATCTCTCCTAAATAAAATGATCGTGTTAATCAATTTCTCTGATTAACTTTTTGTAGCAAACCAAGAAATAAATTTTAATACTATCCTTTTTACAAATTAATTTAAAATAAAAGTTTTGTCTATCCAATTTCATGAACAATAATATTGAGAAAAAGCTACTCGTCGAATCGTTTCCGACGCCTCTTGGATCGTTTCTTGTGCTCCCCGATGAATTCCTGATAAGTCTTCTTGCCAGAAGGAACACGCTGGACCTCAGTCCTCTTGAGTGCAACTCGAAGATCGTCAGGTCTAGGGATTTCCTGAAAGCATTTATAAAGCGAAGGATAAATTCTGTTAAAATTAATTATTTTGAAATTATTTAACTATTGAAAAAAAATATTGGTCCATTGGAACTCCAGAGTAAATTTTTTTTATAACTATCGAAAGGTAACAGTTACTCTAAATCAAAAATTTCCTAAGTAGAGTTCCTTTTATAACTTCGTCCCAAAACTCATTAAGTGACTAAATTATTGTATATTTTGTTGTAGATTTGATTCTGTCGTTTTAATCAATGATTTATGCAATCAGTAATGTATAAAATAATTGTTTTAGTTGTATGCTACTAAGGGTTTTATTTACCCGTCCATGCATGGCCAGATAGTGTTGAATTAGAGGACTTCGTCCTTCCAAATTGAAGACCAGGCGATTGAAGCCGACTCCTTCGCCCATTGGGTGCGACTGAAAAGTGTAGCCATGCATATAAAAACGGCTATAAAAAGCTGAAAGAATGTAATATATGAGCAAAAACACTATTTTGTTTTCAGTATAGATTGGTTATAATCACGAATTATACCTCTAATTGTGCCGGAATTATACGGGAGGAGAGAGGCAATGTTGCTGTTGTTTGTTTTACACCAGAGCGTGACATTAAGGTTGACGCTGAGACTTCTCTCTTCTCTTCACCTGAATGTATTTTTAGTTATACAAAAAATTATATTTGATTATATTTGATAAATCAAATTGCAAAACATTTTAATTTACCTGGTTAAATTGTTCTACTACTAATATGAGTCATAAGCAAGTAGTAATGAAATTATCTTTTTAAATTTTATGCAAGATGTATTTTTAATTTGAAAATAAAATTGTTCTTTTTAGTTGGAGCTAAAATAGGAAAACAATTATTTTACAAAATTTTTTTGTTAACTTTCGAAATTTTTTTTACAAAGTCAACAAAACTTAAACCAAATCGTACCACTATTAAATCACACAAATTGTCAATCAATTTAACAAAATATTGTATCTTTATCTAAATAAGAAAATCTTGATAAACATGGTACATTCTTAATATATGTAAATAAGTAGTATAGTATATATAACCACCATCAAAAGCAATTGCTAACGTATGTATTTAGTGTAAATTATGTTAGTAAACCCATTAACACAACAATATCTTACCGTTATCAACGAATATGGCCACCTCTATAAATTTTAACAGTAATCAAATGTATGTTTTCATAAAACAGATTGAAACATTTTTAATTGTCAAATTATTTAAGAATAACAAAAAGACATCGTCAATATTAATACGCTTTTATTGTGGCCTTGGGGTTTTCAATACTATTAGTTCCCTTTTATTAATTTTAAAAAAATTCACCTAAATTTATTAAACTTAAAGAACGGGGATGCAAGATTGTTTTGCCATGAGCATTTGTACCCTCATTTCACATATTAAACATTTATTCACATTTTTCAATTAACCAAGAGAAATTATACGACATTTTGCCTAGCATGTGTGCTTTTTGTGAAATCCTGGATTCTTCACTGTAACTGATAATAATCACCAAAATAAGTTCTTATTTGGTACTAAAAAAACAATTACAACAATCATAAATTAACTTAAAGAAAGCAATTTTTTTGCGATTACAACATTGATGAAGACTTACAGTTGAAGCGCTTGCTAAGTAAGTACTTCTTGATTCCTTTTATAATTAATCACACTTCACAGTGTTTTTATTCTACCTTTATATGTTTAAAAGAAGTCAAATTATGTGAAATATTTGAAGAGATTTAAATTTCTTTCTTTTTTATAAAAGCACGCAAATATACATTTTAGGTATATAGCATTCAATATCTTAATGTCTGAATTTTAAAATATATTATTTTACCAATTTAGCATTTATTAATTTGAAGAATAAACACAATTTCGCAAACATACTTTTCTTTCTTGTGGGTAGAGTTGCTGACAAAGACCGAATTGATTTTTCAAAACTTTCAATGTCCAATTTAACTTCACCTAAAAATAGTTTCATTATTTTTGTTAGACGTGGAAGTATATGTAGATTATGTGTGTCAGATTGGCACATAAAAAAATACAATGTAAATAAATATGTGTAGCACTTCAAAGTTTAATCTATACACACTAATATATATTAATTTAATTTAAAAGGTTCAAAAACAGCAGTTGTTCCGAAACTTAGGCTGCTTCAATTGTACAAAAAGCGAGGTGAATAACTTAAAGACGTATTTTTAAAGTGACAAAAAATAACTTTTTTAATTTAACCGAATGTTCAATAATTAATAATTATAACTGGATAGTTAGCACATATTTTAGAATACAGATAAATCAACCATCGCAATGTTATAACCGGAATGACACTCAACTCACGAGGATCATTCATAGCCAGGACCGCCTGCATGACGCTGTCAGAGGCCGACTGAGTAGGAATTCCGTCACCGGGGTTGACTGCTGCCACCGGGACATCCGTGGTCTCAAGGACGGTTGTGTTCCAGGCCTTGTAGGACCCCGGCAATGGATGTACTCCTGAGAGACACACGGACAAAGAGGAGAGGGGAGGGGTGTCGTGATACAAACAGGATAACACAAGCCTATTGCATAATTTAATATTGATATTGAAATATGAAAAGTTTCTTAAATCTGGCAAAGTTTTCCACTCTTAAATAGCATATAATTATTTCTAACCAGTCATCCATTCAGATAAAATATTGATCAACTTCTGCTTGAAATCAGGTCCGAAATGTTTCCGAGATTCTGGAAAGGCTTCCATGAAGGCTGAATATAGTGCCATCGCCACTGTTTCTGGATAGTACTGAAGAACAACTGAGTTATAATGTTTCGGTAAAACTGTTACCATGACAACACTATATATAATGACTACATTAAGATCTCTCTATATAGTCACTGTGTTTAACATAAATGTTCAGAAAGATTTGACATTTATTAAAGAAATGACATCTTTATAATACAGAATTTAAATTCGGATTCGTTGGGAAAAGTCGTATTAAAGAAAAATTTGTACAAAATATTTAGTAGTATTTAAAAGTTGTAAAGGAAAAGTGTAAAAAATGGAAAATATTTAATTGCATACAAATTAGGTGAATTTAAAAATCGTATAATTAAAAGTAGTATTAAAAACGTATTAATTAATGACTTTCAATATAAAAATTTATGACTTTTTATTTTAAGATTATTTAAATTAAGATTTCTTTATTTTTAAGACTAATTAAATTGGGACGTTTTGTTTACGACTTTATGTTCGCAAATTTTTGTTTACGACGTTTTGGGGTAACTTATAAAAACTAATAAATGGAGTCTAATAAATTGGAATATTAACAAATGTAGATTGACTAACTTTAAATATTAATTATAAAATAAAAGTTTACAACTTCTGACCTTATTTTATTGGACTTATTAGTCATAGAAGATGTAATTTTTAAAGGAATTTTGAAAAACACGTCGCAGAATAAAATTCAGGAGAACTCACCTTGAAAAATTGATCTTTCACTTCAGGATTGATACTAAAGAACAAGGCGGCAAAGCTATCGGCGATTCGATTGAAAAACTGTCTCCTTTCTTCGAGTTTGTCAGATTCCTTGTGAAGAAAAGGACATAATTATACAAACAAAATACACCCAGCTGAATAGTTTGGGAGAATATGTGATAATAACTTATAAAAACTGGAAAATCAAATTTTCAACTATTGAGGTGGAATTTATAATAATAATTTACCGGTCATAATCAACACTTTTTATGCTTACCTCAAACATATCGAGGTACACCCACCAGAAACTGTCTTGTACGACAGCAACTGAAGCTTCAGAAAGGAAGATTTTCTTCCAAAACTTCATAAATCCATGCTAAGAAATTTTTTTTAAATTTAATATACAACAATGTTGATAAAAACATTATTTTATATAAAATAAAGACAATTTAAAGTCGGCCGCATAATTTAGTGACTTAAATTTACTAAATTTTTTAGTAAAAACTGTTTATCGCGATTATCCTATCAGTTCAAAAGATGTCATCATACTTACCCCTACAGGAACCACTTTGCTAACTTTGTGAAGTATTTGTGGAACCTCTATGGATCCAGGAAGTTCGGTAAGTTCTGTCTCATGGAAGCCCGGGAAGATGCAGTGAGCAATGGACTTACCTCTCATCTCGTTTAGCGCGGTCTGAAAGAATAGATTGTATTACTTCCCCACATAAACCGAAGGAATGATGTTGATTTATAGATTAATAATTTGATTATAGAAATATTTCGTCAAAAAGCATTTTTTTTATTAAGAAAAATAATAAATAGTTCAGTGGTGGTGCCAAATTTAATATCTATGATTAATTATGATGGTTCTCATTCGTCTGGTCTGTGAAGAAAATATCAGTTTATTCGTCAATAAATTAAGCCATCATAATCATTTTATTAAATTTTTCATAAATGTAAGATAATAAAATAAATGATAATAAAAACAATTTGATCTCACTAATGTAACTAAGTTTCATCTAATTATTATAATACAAGAAAGATACAATACTCTTTATTTGTAATAAAACTAGAAATTAAGAGATTTGTCCTCTGCGACAACAGATTTATAGACATTAAATTTCAGTAATTAATGATATAAAATCTGGAAAACGGATGATTTAAATTTCCTTATTTAAAATTACTTATTGTAGATTGTCAATCGGGTAGTTTAACATTTAAAGGTAGCGCATGAAGATCGCATTTTGGATTTGGCGACTAAGGAAAATTAAAAAAAGTTAAATTATATTTTTATATTTTTGATATGATAGAAAATGCTCTTACTCCTCTTTTTGAAGCAGCAGGCTTACGACTGCTTCTTGTTTTCACAAGATCTGAGGTAGCGTTAACTTTCTTGGCTGTGAAGAAAAAAAATTAAACAATATTACTAATTATTTACTAATTTATTAAATTTAGTGGTTTAAAAAGATAAGTTTTATTTTATTTCAATCCCTTTACCAAGGCGGGCCACTTGAAGTTCCGTCTTATCTTTAGTTGAAACCTGATTAGTCACCGGACAGTCCAGATCGATAAGGCGACCTGCGTAGGGCGCCATGTCATCCTCGAAGGCTGCCAACCTCTTCATTAAGTTGTCTAGAGGGGTCATGTCTATCGCTGTTGGAGGATGAAAGCAGAAATAATGATTGAATAACTCTAATAAAAAAAATATTTTAAATAAAAGGAACGAATGCATTCAATTTTTTTTGATTAAAGTCAATCTAAAATATTGGGATTGTGACCATAGAAAAAATTAAACCATTTAAATGATGCGCTTATTCGGTAATGTAAATGAATGTTTTAATCAAGTAGATTTAAATATTTAGAAATATAACCAACAAAATAAGATTGAACAACCAGCGATAATTTGGAAGACTTACGAGCAGCTTGTTCAAGTCTGTCTCGAATTGATTCAAAGGTTCCAATGGCTTCAGCATCTTCTTTCAATGAGAGAACCTCTTCAGAAGTTAAATGTTGGGGCCAGTCATTCTAGAATGGGATACAGTGGTGTATCAGAAAAATTGAAAATGTTTTCTTTAGTTAAATTGGCAGTGAATTAATTATAATTGTATGTAGCCTACTAGCTATAGAAATTTTATCTGAATAACATATATATATGAAAAATTAAAGTACAAATTAATATTAACATATTGAAAATTTCTATTATATGAAGGCAAACAAAAACAGTGAACTTTTTATTTAGATTTTAAATTTTAAATATCGAAAAATGGGCAGCCCTTGAGTATATTATGTTATGTGAATTACATAGGCATACCATTTAAAAATTATTGAATTAGATAAGGATGAGGAAAGTGACCCAATAGTAACCATTTTGATAATTTTTTTGAATGAAATGCATAAGTTCCAGTACAAAAAAATTTAATAAAATTATGATTACATTTAGCATTATTAATTACTCAAAATGGTGTCCCTTAGAGAAAATCATTTTTAAAGCGATCAAAAACTGGATAATTGGATTAATCTGACTATAAGCTGGTTTAAGTTTTCTCTTCTTATGTGTTTATTCTTATTTTCTAAAAGTGGGTCTAATACCAATATTCAAAAGTATCTGGAAATAACATAATCTTTAGCAATAAAAGTTCAGAACAATCACTAACTTCTGCTACAAAAACAACCTAATGAAAATCCACATACTTGATCAGTATGAGAGTTATCAGATAATTTTGAATTTTTTCTACATCTGACTTTTGATAAGTTATCAAATTTTAGTTAATACAATATGATGATATCTGTAGCCAAATTCTTACAAATAATGAGAATCACAAGTACCTGGAATTTTGCAAAATTCTCACTGATTGAATTTTAGAATAGACTGACACAATTTAGAAAACTTTTTTTTCTTATAAATTTAATGGAATTCTATGGAATTATCAATAATGACATTTCATATACTAGTGAAAAATTTTCTGTTACAAAAACTCCCATCATAAAATGCTTCAAAGTTTGGATAGTTATTAAATAAACTGTTTAAGTTAGTTTGAATATTTTTAAACAAACAATGACTGTAGAAAGATATTGCAATATATAGTTGCACATTTTCAACAAAAAAATCAAATAAGTTCTAAGCCTTTTAATAATGGGGAAATCATACACTGATACAGTACTATACTTTTTGTTTTAAAAAACGTCTAAGAATTGAGATAGCATTTTTAGAGTATCCAGGAAAAAGTCATAAAAATAAGATAGTCATATTTATTTCATTGTAAATTAAAAGTCTTTTCTATACAATCGCATTAAAAATTCTTAATTAAAAAATCAATTAAATTGTCTTTTTATAAATAGTCACAAAAATAAAAATTTGGAAATTAATAAGTCATAATTTTAGTAGTTGTATTTAAAACGTTGTATATAACTCCTTGTAGCTATTAATTTGTAGTTTTCTACATAATTACTATGCAATTTATTTTGTGACTAATATTTATTCAATAAATGTATTACTAAATGTGTATTATTTTAACTATTGTTTAAAATATAACCATTTAAATTTGATTATTTAAATACGACTTATGCAATACCAAATTTTAAATTAGACTAATTTTCATACAACTTTTAATATAAGACTATTTACTTAATACAAAAATTTGAATAATACTTTTCAATATGACTATATTATGTATGTCTTTTAAATTTTTACAACTTTACAACATGAATCCACTTTTAATAAAGATTTTCTTGGTAATATAGACTCTGTTGATGAGCTTGAAATATCACAATAGATCTATTGTTGAGGAAGCAAAAAATATTGTATGCATTGTCATTTGTCAAGCGATCTTTGCAAGTAATTCTAATTTTGATAGCAAGTTGACTCTGATTGACTTTTTACCTTTATATATTGATTGTCATACAACATATACTATATTGAATTTTTTGTCTTTTTCTGCTTGAAATAAATAACAATAATATAGTAGTAGGTATAAAGTCAACTCAATTACATAAAATAATAACATTACTTCTCATTCAGAATAGAGTGTAATTCTGATAATTTTATATTATATAATTTGTGTGAAAACTTCTATTTAAAAAATTTTTTTAAATGTAGAAATCTAATAAATTTAGAAAAGAATTATCGTAATATGGCAAAGTGTGACATAGACTTATATCATGAAAATATATATGTAAAATACAATAAAGTAAAATATAAAACTCTCTTATTTTATTTTTTTTTTTAATTTGACTTAATTATATTTTACATGTATGTTTTTTCTTCGAAAACATAAAATATATTTAATAATATTTAGTACTATAGTAATGAAATACATAAAACTTTATTTGTCAATACATGGCCTCCCGTGCCTACACAAAATAAATGACCGCGCCTACACATGTGTACTACTATGTATCATACTAAATTGCATTAATTAAAATAAAAAGCATAAATTGTCTGGATGGGAATGGTTGAAGGAGAATAAACATATAAAACTTCAAGAAGAAAGTAAACAAATTCCATCCATAATCAAGTTTTTTTCAAAGGTGCAGCCTGGCACTGATGCATCTGATTTATCCCATACACTGGCGCCTCTTCATCCAGATCGTTCTACACTATCTGTGCCTGATATATCACAAATTTTTGATTCTTCGGCGCCTCTTCATCCAGATCATTCTACACTGCCTGTGCCTGATACACCACAAAAATCTGATTCTTCGGCACCTCATCTCGGTAATCCAATCTCTTCTGCATCTGCAACTTCACACATAATTCCAATGACTCGATACCACCCACCTATTGGTACTAATTTACCCAGTCGTCAATATGGAAGACAGAATAGACAGTTTCAACCACATTGGTGTAACACCTGGAAGTGGCTGCATTATGAAGTAGCCTCTGATAAAATATTTTGTCATTTGTGTTTTCGTAGTGTATCTGAAGGACTATAGCTGGTAGAATTTGGCAATATACAAAGTCCTTTTGTATCTATTGGACTGCAACGCTCAACCATTTTCTCATTGACTTGATAAACATGTCATTATGTACTTTGGTTCTTACAGCTATAAATTCATGCTGAACTATGCATGTTTATATTATGCATTACATGTATTATACTATGTATATCTTTAGTAATTAGTCCTACTGTACGAATCAAGAAGATTGGTAAAAGTAATGCAAGTTTTATCTAATTTTATCCTTGACTAGATATTTGATTCATGCTGGCGCCTACTTCAAAGTTAGCCATCCCTGTAAATGGGGTGTTCCTACAGCCTTGCAATAGTACTCATCTCAATCAAACAATCATTGTGGATATATGTAATAAAACTGCAATTTATTATTGTTTTATACATTGACTAAATAATTATAATATAAATTACTTATGTTTTTATAATAAAAGAATCTGATAAAATTCTAGTTTAGTATTATAATAAAGTAAAATTAAATTAAATTCATCAACTGAACTTCTCAATAATAGATTATTTGTGGCTGTGTTAACACCAACATTTTTAATTAGGCTGGATAGGTGAAAATGTTTTCCATCAACTTGGAATTCCTGAAACTATCAGCATCACAAATAGTTAGTATTTTTTAACAAATAGAAATGCATATAACATTTTTATAAATTGGAATTTTATAATACCCATTGGTTAAAAAGTAATATAATATTTAAAGGTTAGTAATTTGTTTATCTAAATTCAATAAAGTTGCCCATGCTGGAAAAATTAGGTTGGCACCCGTTAAATAATGGATTGTTTTATAATAATTTATATAAATTAGAAGTTACTTTGTATAGGTATTTTAAAAGAAATGTCACTTTTCTAAAATCACTTTAACCCCTCTTTTTAACTATTACACACATGTGATGCTATTTGAAATATCTTAACAGATGACTGTGTTATGTTTTTTTTTGTTATTCTTATCCATATTATTATATATCACCTCCCTTTATAATTCATTAGGTATATATATATCACAAGTTACAATCAAAAATGTTGTATGCACCAAGTTGATGATTTTGAACTAAAAATTTCATAATACTACAAAATATTTTATTTACCTAATATATAATTATTACAGCTTAGAGAAACTTTATAAAAAAGTTAGTGTGTATAGTATCCACCAATTTTATATGTCTTACAAGCAAAATAAAACTTTAAAGTCATTTTCCCAGATGTGACAATCTGGCAGATACAAAATTTTTGATTGTAACTTGTAATATGGATGAGTTGTTCCAACAGTTTTACTCTATGATATAAGATGGTTAATTGTGTATTGTGGGCCATACAGTTTTATTGTTATGTGTCCATAAGGGGCATATCAAAGAAGCTGTGTAATTATCTACAACATCCCCACTTTCCTGTGATCATAAATAAAACAAAAAATGTTCTCATTTACAATTGGCAAATATGATTATGTTGTAGAATGCATTATTTGTCAAGAAAACTATAATAATTATATCAAACAAGTTTTCTTACAATCACAGCTAAAACCTATTATATAAATGTAGTATTCAAAATAATTAC
Source organism: Vannuccia rotundouncinata (assembly GCA_034780395.1). NCBI lineage: Eukaryota > Metazoa > Platyhelminthes > Proseriata > Coelogynoporidae > Vannuccia > Vannuccia rotundouncinata. Next base: position 12,510 of record JAUZNC010020459.1, read on the forward strand.
TTTATTATATTTTTATTTTATTAATTATATTTAAATGTCATTATATTTATAAATATAATTAATTATGTTTTAAGTTTCATTAATATTTTGAAAAATTTTCAAAGTATATTGTTTTACATCTAATAAGAATATTTTAATATAGTAATAGTTTTTATATTATATGTTCTAATTTAATATTATGTTGCTTAATTACATTATAATTGTATTATGGAAAAAGAACTGTCAATAGACTGAAAAAGAAAATTATTTAGTGTTTATATAGTGTTTACAAGTATTTATTTAGGGCCAATGATAAAATTGCTCTTTCTAGTTGGATTCTAAAAAATCAATTAATGGTTTGCTCTACTGGATTATTTCCACTTATTTAGTGCAAAAACTTCATTAAATTATACTTTTAAAATTAAAATAATTTTTATATAAATAAGATTAATATATACACCTATAGGTACTACAAAGCATATTTTATAGGAAGGTTTCACATTTAGCAAAATAGTAATAATTGTTATTTTTGGGAAAGTATCAGACTAAAATAAAATGTTTCAAACCCTTATGCAATATTGGATTTTTATTTAAGTGTATAAAATATGCATAAAATAAATAATATCATGTAGAAAATTATTACAAAATATAATAATTTATTACTGTAATAATTAAATCTTTGTAATTTGTAGATAATTAGGAATAAGAATTAAAATTTAAACATGTACAATTAGCAAAATATATAGGAAGGATAAGTGTTATATAGTGTATTTATTACTGGTTTGTTATTGCTATTACCTATTTTGGCTCCCAGACAGGCATAAGACATTAATTATTTAGTTGTGTTGAGTAGCTTGAATATGTAAGTTAATCAGGCTATGATTTTTCTGGACCAATATGTCTAATATAATTTTGTTTAAGACCAGATTATATTTTAAAGTTATAATGTTAATAGAGAAGATGATTATTCTAAATTATTATTATTTTTAGTAAACTGTAAAGCTTATGAGATGACTATTGTCATTGAATAAAATTTTAGGCTGCAGACACAAATACAGCACTGTCATCATCTAAATTAATGATTCTATTATTAAAATAAGTTATTCTTTAAGAATTGAAATGTTTGCAACTGGCAAGTATGTAATTTTAAATACTTTTTGTTAGAAATACTATTATAAAATACTAAAATTAATATAATAATAAATACATACAATTCTATTCCATAATAAAAATTCTTCATAATTTTGGGGAGCTATTACTGCCGAAGGTTTCTTTTGTTCTGGATTTTCTTCTGTCATAGTTTCTACTGACATTTTTAAACTTAGCTCTGACGCGTAACCATTGATAGTGGAATTAAAACACTAAACATTTAAATAAAAGCAAATATATATATATATATATATACTGCATAAGATTACCAGCTCAATAAATAAAACTAAATAAATTAAAATTTAAATTGATATAAAAAGTTAAATGCTAGAAGTTTCGGTTGAAGCTTTTCATCAATGAATGATTAAATCCATAGATGGCAAATTTAAGAAAAAGTATTGTATTTCCATTAATGAAGAATATAAATTGCGGAATGTCTGATGTGTATAAGTACTAATTTAGTTGAAATAAGAATTGACGATTGACAAAACAGTCATCTCGGAAAATTATTATGTTGGCATATGAAAATTATCATATTTTACACTCAGCAATATACCTATAATTGATATATACCTATATGTTCTATATAATTGATATATAGAACAAATAATTTTCTCGTCATGATGTTAAATTTCCAGCCACACAGAAGATATTCACCAATTCTAATTTTAAATATTTTTTTTCATTCTGTTACTTTTTTGAATTATTGTATATTATACGTATTCCAAAAAATTGGATTTTACGTTTTAAACTTTAAATGTTTTGTTTAACAAAATATTATAATATATTATTATAAATATATATTCTCATTATTTTTTAATGTACTTAGTATTTAATAAGCAAGTTATGCCCCTTATATAAAAGACAAATAAGTACTGAAAACAAAATTTATATTAAAATTAAACTTTATTATATTTATTTTATTATATGAAAATAAATATGGTTCTTCATAAATACAATCACAGACTGTCGCATATATATAAATAATAAGAAAATATTTTTTCGATCGACTCAAACACATACGTTTTTGGGGGACAACTTCTCATGTTAAGTAAATTGATCAACTAGATCAATTGATCGTTACAAATTTTTCCAGTGAAAACCTATGTATAATTAAAACGTTTTATTAAATTGATTTGTCACATATTTTTTTATTTTCAATTGTAACGGCATTCACAATTTGTTCCAATCAATGTAGACTATAATCATATTTTTTGTCACCCGCTCTAAAATGAAAATATACAAGACGTAAGCTACAATTAAATTTAAATAGAATAAAAAAATAAGTACTTAACTTACAAACGTTTCGACAAGAAACGAGTATTATGAATACAAAAACGATGTTTATTTATAGATACTCAAAATGGGAATCGGTATAGACCAAAAAACCATTAGTAATACAAAGATGAATGATTAAAAGTATGAGTATTTTGTAGAAAAAAATAAACAGTTGGATGATTGAGAGTAAATTGTTTTCAGAGTTGTTAAGATACAATTGTGTGGAGCTTATAGGCTGTATAACTTTGAATTTTTTCCACTTTCATTTCCGAACTGGTTGGGACAAGAGCATGTATAGGGAAAGGCGTATTCGGCTAACATTGATCAGATAAGAGATATTTTTAATGTATGTTGTAATGCGTGAATGCTAAATATGCTATTGAGATTAAACGTAATCAACGCAGTTGTTACAAAATGGAGGTTTTCATCGCTGATCATGATGTCTTCAAGAATTTTGTAATTATCTGTGAGAATTATTACGTTTAAAAGGACGTCAAAGTTAGTTGAAGACGTTTTAAAAAGTATTTTCTGTGTTAATGTGAAGGTCGTTTGCTTTGGTCTACTAAATAACATTATGGAATTTGTTCTTGATGTTTTGACATAGGTTGTTCATATAAGAGATAGAACACATACTGCGTACCATCGTCAATGTATTTTATAATAATGGAGTTAGAGTGGAAAAATAAGGAAAAACATGCAGGAATCCAGATGTGACTGGAACACTTGAATTGTATATATTGCTAATGTAGTTTGTGTTCAAGTATCTTGCAGTATTTTTGATATATTCAGTTTAGAACCTGACATAAATACCATACGATATATGTGATTATGTTGTAGCCAATTACGTAAAAATAAAGGGCGTCCTCAGAGAGAGGGGGGCATTCCCTCCTTTTTTTTGGATACTGTTGCCCTTTTGAGAAACTGGCGCTTATTTTGAGATATGCAAAAATTAATTGCAGTAATATATCTTTATTTATAAAATAAAAATATTGTAACTTTTCAATTTGAAAACAAGCATAAAAATCTCGTTCTAGTGATAAGCTCTAATCAGCATAGCAGCGCTCTCTAGCTCTAGTAATAAGCTCTAAATAAGTATGGCTGCACTCTCTAGCTTTAGTGATAGCCCTAAATCAGTATAGCAATGCCCTCAAGCTCCATATGAATAAGGACTTTAGATGCATTCTAAGCATTTGAAACCTAAAAATAGCGCCGATTTAGAAGCTCGACTATAAGCGCCTCGCCATACGTGGCAGGAGCTAGGGTTATGATAACTGTCTCCGTCTTTTTATTGTAACTCCACCCCATGCCTGATTTATATCATTTATTTTAGAATATCTTATTGTTGTTATTACAATAGTATTTTAAATAATATATTAATACACAATATAATTTAATATTGAATTCTTATAGTCAAACATTTAAAATATATATCCACTTTCAAATAGCGCCCCTTTATATAATATGCCCCCCCCCTTTTTCAATAAATGAAGATGTGAACAAGTTAGTGCGTTTGCCACCAAACTAAAAGTATCCAAAGGAGTTAGTAACATGCCGTGAATGTCAGAATTAAAACTTAGAGATTTGAAGATTTTAGAAGGCACTGGAAATAGAGTGTTTGGTCAATTATGTAAGGTGGGCAGAAGCTTTATAGATAGAGGTGGCAGCAACCTTGTGTTCGGCAACCTTAGAAAGGTTTAGGGTTAATAATTAAGTTAATAATTGAAGGAGAAGTATCTATACTGTGTTATATTGTGCTATAAATATATTAAAAATATATTTAAAACCCTAATCAATTTTCAATTACATTAAGTACTTTAAGGAATTTTTTTACTTGATTAAATCTAAATCGAAAATTCATATTCGATTTATTCAAGCTTTTCATATCTAGATTATGAATTTTGAATATGTCTCCGTCAAAAATGAGTTTAATTCACTAAATGATTTTTTTTATTTATTCAATATTTTTTTTTCAATATATTTAGGCAATAAATTTTCCACCCTTATCTCACTTAATCTCCGAGAGAGTGGGGTTACAGAACCCTTTTAGATCCACCAATGATACTGCAGATGAAGCGAACCTTATACAGTTGAACAGATTTAATTATAAATCTAATTGAAATAAGCTGCTTAACATAACCGTTTGTTTGCATGTTTTTAATTTTAGATTGTACATCTCATTATAGTTTAATGTATATATTATCTATGGTAATAACTGGGCTATAGAACCTTCTATACTTATTGCGCTATTGTTTTGGTTATAGCGAAAGCAGTTCACACATAATCACTGCTAGATTAACCAACTAATATATATATATCTATTACACTGACTGCAGTATGGTGTAGGTATAGTAAAAAGTTTTGTTCTGATTATCTTGGGAGGTTAATTATTTGTTTCAAGTCATAGCAACTAGTGTAACACATTACCTTTGTTTGCAATTTAACTATACATATTTTAACAATAACAAGTCTTTCGCTCATCAGGACTTTGAATAGACTATGTAAATACAAATGCGCGCTATATAGACAGCTAGGCTCTGACCCGTATAACTGTTCTGTGCGTGAAAAGTATAAATGGTACTCTGTAATTCACAATATATATACAGAGCTATATTCTACTAACATGAAAGTGAAAACTGATGATAAAAATGAGAAAGAAATCGTTTCTTTTGATGATATCATGGAAACATACATTCTCCCTGGAGGACGTTGGCAATATACCCTATTTTTCCTTTATATTATTTGCGTATCAGGAACATACAATCAATTTCCAGCGATTACTCAACTAACACCACCACATAGATGTAAAATTCCACACTTTGACAATACTCGAAATTTATCCGTCCAGCTAACCTACGACCAGATAACAGAACTCTTCATTCCTATGAAACCAGATGCAGAACAGCCTCCAATGATCGGGCAACCCTATCATCCCTGTCTTCGTTACTCTGTATCGTGGTTAACGAATGCATTTCTTGTTACAAATGGAAGCTTTGAAGGTTTACTAGAATATCGCAATAATTCAATGGACGAAAAAGAAAACTCGACGGAAATTTGTTACGATGGGCACGTATATGACACAAGAAAAAAGGAGCATCAAGGTACCATTATTCAAGACTTTAATCTTGTTTGTCAACGTTCATATTTAGACCCACTTTCTACAACTGTTTATATGATTGCTCATATGGTAGCCATTCCTATTGCGGGTTTCGTTTCGGACCAAATTGGCAGAAAAATAACTATTCTCACTACTTTAACCTTAACTACTGTGTTTGGGGGATTTGTATGTCTAAGCAATAACATAGTATGCTTCATCATCTTGCGAACGATTACCGGGGCATCATACATGGCGAGTTTTGTCAGTGGATTTACATATCTAATGGAAATTACAAATTATCACCATCGAACAGTGTTCTCAGCTCTCTCAATATTATTTGACAGTTTGTTTTTGATGTCTTTCTATACAGCTTTTAATTATTTGTTACCGTCCTGGCGGTATGTTCACTTTCTAATAATTTGCTTTAACATGCCGCTCTTGATTCTTTACAAAATAATGCCAGAAAGTCCTAGATGGCTTTTGTCAAATGGACAACCGATTGAAGCCTTCAAAGTGATCAAGCACGCAGCTCAAGTAAATCATGGAAAAGGAACTCCACTTCCATTGTCCGATGTTAAACTTATAAATGTAATTGAACAGCAGTTAACAGAAAAAAATGAGAAAATAAGAAAACCCAAAGGAAAATTTTCTTGCTTAAATTTAATTAGTAAGATTTTCATTTTATTCAGAACACCTAAACTCAGACTAAGATTGATAGCATCATCATTTATTTGGATGCAGAATATAATTTGTTTTTACGTGACTTCATTTGGATCAACGAGGATATTGGGAAACATTTATTTAAATTTCTGGATTACTGGCTCCATGGTCTCTTTACCAGCGATGGGTTTACAATACTTACTCTATTGGAAGCTCAAAAGAAAAATGCCGTTGTTTATACTCACATGTATTAACGTTGTGATATATGGTGGTGTGGCTATTGGTCAGGTAGGAAGAAAGTCCCTTTTGAATTAAAATCTTTTCATTAAAATAGTTTTTCTTAATTACTATTTCAGGCTCTTAAACTGGACAGTTACAGTTCTATTTGGGTCTTAATTTGCTTTTGTATCAGTAAAATAATCCTGGAAACTACATTTACAATGGTGTATCAGTACACTCCAGAATTGTTTCCAACAACAACGCGCACCTATGGATCCGCCGTGTGCAACTCTTTCGGCAGAATTGGTTCGGTTCTAGCACCTACTTTTGTTTCACTTGGCAGTTCTACATGGCGACCAATTCCAATGATAGCTGCTTTCGTGGTAACACTAATTTCCGCGATATCCATCAGTTTACTTCCTGAGACGAAAGATATTCCGATGTATACCACCATCACTGAGCTAGAAGGTAAAAGGACAACATCTCAAGATTGCTGCTCAACATGTTGGGCAGATTCATTCTGCTCTAGAAAGTGTTGCTTTGAAGGAACAGTCAACTCCGACGAAATTGAGGTCGTTTCTCTTAACAGGAAGTAATATCTTATCTGTAAAAAACGGCTTAACCTTTACATTATCTTGTTGTTATGATGCTTAAATTTTATATTTTATTGAAATAAATAAATATTATATGTATATATTATGCTGATTAAAGAATTGACACAAACCAATCTAAATAGCAAATATACAAAACATTAATAGTGAAATTGACATTAACGCAACTATATAGAAAAGTTAATTTTGTCAAATTTAATTGCAGTTTGTATAAAAAAATAAAAAAGCGTCCATTAAAAACACAATTAAAAAGTGAGACAATACCCGATTAACCCTTTATATATTCATCATGTCAGAAGATAATTTTATACGACCTCTCTATAATTCATCAAATGACAAAAAAAGTTTTCAATGGGCGTACCATAATGTGGGTTTTTAGGGATTGCTAGGAAGGATTACAATATAAAAACTTGTTTTATGAATCGAATAACAAAAACATTTTTTGATTGTAGCTTGTATTAAATTATCTTTATTACATAAATAACAACTTTTAGCAAAGGAATTTCTATTTTCTGTAAGTAAGAAAGATCAGAAAATATTATTATAAAAAGCGTGTTTGCTTGAGTTTTTGTTACATAAACTATAGATAATTATCCTGGCAAGTGTGAAAGCTATATCGTTTTGGTTATGCAAATATTTCTTGTATAACTAGAAGTCATGGAAACACCATGAAAAAGTGACAGTATATGGCAAACACAAATTGCTAACACGTTACTTACAAATCGGTATTAAATTGGAATCCATATTTTTATTGCATTTAAAAAGGAATAGTGTGGATTTTGTTGATTACATTTCATTTCTGCTACTGTGTGAAGGATAATTTTATGTGATTCGATTTATTTATTAAATATGCTCGGGAATAGTCTTAACCAGTTTGTAATCTTCATCGTTTTTGCAGAATTTGTTATTGAAAAATCAGGTAAGCAAAAATATAGGATATATATTTTGCTATTTACAGCTTACTCCGATTTTAGTAATTTCTATATTTACAATTTCTTTAACAAATTTCGTAACTAATAGTCCAGATTTATATTTTAAATTGAATATTCAAACTATTCAATACTATTCAATGTTGGAAAATAAACAAATCTCTGCTTTTATATATATAAAAAATATATTTTTTAAAATTTTGAAAATTATCAAATTTAAAAATATAGATAAGTACTGATAAAATCTTGGAAGACCGGGATTTGTGTGTAGTATCAGATAGATATTTGAAGTTTGCAATAAAATTATACTACAAATAAGTCTAAAAATATAATTCAAGTTCCTTAATTTTGCTAATCTAATATATAATGTAAGATAAATTAAGTTATAAAAGATAATTGTACGATACCGTAAGATCGTGTAAGTATATGTAAGATCGTGTAAGATATAATGTCAGATAAAAATGAGTCTAGTCAGCTGTATATAAGATGTGCGAATGTAAAATATAATTAAAGAAAATGTAAAAGTAATTTTCTTGAATAACTGTCTTGGATGTTTCATATTGACCTCAAATTTATTTTTAGATTTTTCCATTATTTATTAGGTTTTTTACATACTAAAACTAAATATTAACTTTTCAAATCATTGTAGTCACAAAACACGAATAGAATAAAAGCGTTTGTTAGTTAGCTAAACTTATATTATATGCAAATGAATTATTATCAAAATTTAACCAAAATAATATTTCCGACTTTGTGTATATAAATATATCAAAACAATTGTCCTTAAAAATACGCAAAGCGTAAATTGTTGTCTTACTTTATTTACAGAACAAATATTAATGATCACAGACACAGTATCTACCTTTTCCGCTTTGCCAGCGAATTGCACACCGGGTTGTCTCTTGACCCCACAAAAACTAGAAAAAGCGGTTTCTTTGATGAAAGGAAAAGGGGTGTAAGTTTCAAATAATATACTGTGTCGACACGCAAACAGAATTCCGTCTTATAAATAAAAAAATATAGAATTTATATTTATAATAAAAAAATGTATAATATAAAAAATAGCACACTCATAAATATAACGTGACAGCTATTCCTTTTCCTAAAATTTAAGTACAGAGCTTTCGAACATAAAATGATTTGTAATGACATTTACTTACTTCATGTAAATCAATTAATATCTTTTTTGTTCAGACTAGACGCATGGATAGGATTATTCAAAGAAAATGATAAAGTAACAGCTGACAATGTAAATAATATGCGTTGGATGTGTCAAGGGCAAAGCTTGTCACCTGAAATCGCTAATCTTGTGACAATAGAAGTTGATGAACCTCATCTTTGCTTTCGACTAAGAATTGACGACGCGAAACCTGACCAAATATTTATTTCAGACAGAGATTGTGCAATAGAATTTGTATCTATTTGTAACGAAGGTAAGATTATAAAATTGGTGTTCTATAAAGATTATAATCTATTGAATTTTCACGAATAAAATCAAAAAAGTTCGATGTGTCAGCCAATATAATTTCAAATCTTTAAATTCCAGAGAAAAAAACAGATATAACTTAGTTATTCCGTACTTGAATAACTTAGTAAGCCAGTACTTGTATTACTTAGTTGTTTTTTTGTAAATACATACAATTCTTATAAATCTTAGCAAATTAGTAATGATTTATCGTGCTTCTTACTAATTTTACAATTTTTTTGCAGAATTTTATAAACTAGCAATATCTTAGAATGGGCTTTCTCAGTTATTTATTCTTTTTTGGCTTAAAATATAATAAATATATTAAATTTCAAATATTTATATAATATAATTTATATATATAATTTATAATTAACCAATTTTGTAAATTTTAATTTCTTTAAACTTTTATTTTGAAGGAATAATTTTTGAATTTAATAATATAACACATTATAGTCACTTGATTTTGATACTTATAAAATAAGGATCAAAATTTCAAATTAATTTGTAATTATCTGAATATTAAATGAGAACTTTTCTTAAACAATCGTACCTCTCTTTTTTTGTTACAAAAACGTAAAATTTAGGAAAACTATTTTTTGGAAACAAAATTAAAATCTTTGAAATATTAATTTAAAATTTATCATGGATTTTGTTTAAGTATATCAAGGTAAGTTTACATGTTTTCAAACAAATTTGGTTATTATGAAAGGCGCTCAGAGATAAACAGGTAAAATATGTTGTCATAATTATATTTATATCTATATTATACGTACGTAATTGTATTTACTTTGTGAAATTGAATTCAATAATTTGAATGAAATATATTTATGATTTGTTTATGAAGTAATATATAAATAATTTGAGTTTTTTTAATTAAATGAAATAAAGTTCACAGACTTTAAAAACTTGATTAATTTATCTTTAAAATAAGGGTTCTTCAATTAATTGCCTCATTTTATATTTAATCATTTTTTTAATGAATTTGAGGAATTTCTAATTTTTTCGATAATTTTTGAAGATTTCAAAATTTAAGTGAATTTCCTGACATATACTATTGGAATAAAGTGAATTGTTTTTCAACTACAACTACCATTTTGTTTTCCCAAATAAATTTCGGTCCATAAATACAGAGTATAATACTTCATTAAACTTGATACAGCTATGATCAATAGTTTAACTATTTCCGACTGGAAATAGTTAAGGATCAGTGATCACTGACTGATTTTGAATAATCTTAACATTAAGGACATGTCCTCTTTCTCTAGGTTCTCCACGACCAGAATCGTATTCCTAACATATTTCGTTTGTTTTAAATATACTTAACAAGTACAATTTCACCATATCTCACATTAATAAAAATCGTGTTTCCATATTTTAAAAGTAAATAACAGACTGAGCAATTCGGAAACGTAAAAAATGAGAACACATCATGTGAGAACACCACCTTTCTTATGATTTCAATATAATTTTTTGAGCTAAAATCGTAACAAAATGAAGAAAAAAGTATATTTACCAAAGATATTTTAGAATTTTCTTGTTATGCTAGAACAATAAGAAAATTAAATGGTGCTAAAATCAATACTTTGAATAGGTATTTTACAATTTATTCGGTGCAACATACCTTCAATAAACTATTTTCATGCTCAATCCGGCTTATCCAGATTTCCATTTCTGGATAATGCGTTCCTTGTATAAATCTAATTTTTATTGTAAATATAACAATACAAAATAATTATATAAAGAGAAAGTGATGAAACTCATTCCCTTCAGAGTGTCTCTAATTTCATTTTAGGTGCAAAATATATTGTCTGCGTCCATCCAGACTTTTGTATATTTTACTTATCTAGTTAATGACAAATCTTTCTTTTCATTTAGTGTAGTGTTCTGTTATATTATATAGATACATAATTTATTCACCGCAGAACATTCAAACTTCAATTATATGTTCTTGGCAATACAAGCTGTATCTGCTTTACATGAAATGTATATCATATATGAAATATATTTAATATAATTGCAAATTGTGACGACTTTTATCCCAAACTGCAATCTATAATTTGTATACCTACCTAATCTGACTAATTTGTTGATAATATTAATCTGAAAGTATTAAAAAAATGAAAATAATGTTTGGTTTGAATGATTTTTTTTTACTTGATAACACATGTGTAGAATACAAGATCACTTTCTTATTACTTTTCATTTATTTAAAAAATATATAGAAATTGATAAAAATATTCAGAAATTTAGCGGAAATATATATTTTATAAAAGTGCCTAAATTATTAAGTATTAGATTATTCAAAAAATATACAAATAACTAGATAATAGTTTTAAAAATCAACACTAGTTTTTTGGACAAAACACCCTCATTGAAAAATAAAATGATAGTTGATCTATAGTAACCCGACTAAATTTAGGTTCTTGAGTGGTGGGTGCGCCTCCATATCCTTCAAGAACTACATCTAGAGATGTCTTGGGAAAACTGTCAATTAAATTTTCAATAAATTGCTAAGGCATATTGTTCTAATCTTTGGGAACCCATCCTTATAGCTGTTGCAATGTTTTACCGGGGTATGAACAGCTGTGGATCTTCTGTGCCATGCAGTCTCAGACATGCTCTCTGGGCTTGAGGTCAGGAGAACGAGAGGTCCAAGGAGACATCAAACATCAGCTATTACAAGGAACTGACTAGTGTTGCAGCAAGATAAGGAGGGCCATGATTGCCATCTTTGAAAATGAAAATCACCGGCAGACCTGCATCTCGTAAAATTCTTATGTTGACTGCTTGATTGACGAATGCTCTCAGAAAGAATATCTGACTGTGTTCGCCTTTTCAGATCACCACTAAATATGAAATCAGCCTCCATTAGCTTAAAGAGAAATGGCAAGATTCCTGGTTTGTAATCTTTGGTCATTCTTTCGCCCGAAAATCCTCCCATACCATTACGGTCAGTTCATCGGTATTTTGTTTTATCTGAGAAATCTATGACCGAATCACGCTTGGAGTAATTGTCTTTATTTTATCCATCGTAAGACTAAATCGTGTTAGTAGAAACATTAGAAAAA
>JAUZNC010020470.1:0-24959 GCA_034780395.1 Vannuccia rotundouncinata
TCCAAATACCAAAAATATCATCAACATAACGTTTCCAAAATAAAGGTTTAAGAGGAAAAGAAGAAAGAGCTTCTTCTTCCCAAAAATGAAGAAAAATGTTGGCATAAGCAGGGGCAAAAGATTTTCCCATTGCAGTTCCTTTAATTTGAAGAAAAAAATTATTATCAAACACAAAATCTTTAAAACGTAAATTTAATTCAAGAAGGGTTAAAATACCATCAGAAGGACGGGAAGAATCGGGAAAATTATATTTTGAAGAAGTATTTTGTGGAAATAATAAATTTGTAACCCAATAAATTGGATTATTATTAAATAGGCACAATTCCGTCAAAATTTGCGTTTATTATCTCCACAATTATGTAATTGGACTATTAATTATGGTAATAGACCTTTAATTAATACATTTAATAATAAATACAATTGTTTAACGGTATGTAAAGCATGGCCCGGTTGCGTCGTGATCTTCATTTCAAAGGTTCACCGAATAAATTGTATATCAACCAAATACATAATGCTTTTCACGTGAAACGGTTATTTCGAGCGAGATCTTCATCGGATAAAAACAAAATTTCCTCGAATATAAGCATGAGCCCTCACACGCACAAGAAATGCGATATTTTATATAAACATACCTACTTATGGACACTTATTGATCCTTCGTAAACTTAGAGTACCCTCTAATCCCTCGTTAGTTCACGCATGATTTCGCTCGTTACCGAAGAGTTTTAACGATGTCAATCGGATTAATCGGTAAGTTTTATACAACATTCAAAATTATTGATCGGCTTTAGCGAAGATTTACCTTCGTAAAAATCGCATGGATAGAGTTAATGATTAATCTTTAGTTTTATACAACATCTCCCAGGTTATAAAAAATTTATGTCTTTGTTGCTCACCCTTTGTCCCCCCTTTTCCATCACATGTGAGCGCACATGTTGTGATGTAGTCCTTCACTCGAATGACACCATCCTTTTCGGGGACAGATATCTCATCGACACAACTTCGGGCAAGAGCCACATAGATATCTCCACCTTCGGCCTCCGGGCGAGGAATCATTCTATTCTGCCGGAAGTATACATAGTCCCGATTGGCCATGGGCCAGGGGAAATTCACTTGCCAGTATAATACACATTTATTCTCTTCACTGAAAATCGCGTTCAGTTCTGAACAAAGAATCATTAAAAACTTAGCTAACGAGCGAACGCTCTAATTAAAATAAAATAGTAAAACAAATGAGGATGCCTTACCTTTGACGTAAGTGTCCCATTGACTTCGATAATCAATATCAAGATATACACGCGAGCAGACGGCTGGAGTTACATCCATTGTTCCATAAATCTTGTAGGAATACAGGCCAGAGTCCTTATCAAACCAACAGTGAAAATGAATAAATAATCAATACTTACATAAAATGTTGATTTGGAAATATATTTATATAATAGTTTACATCAAATTTGCCTTCAATCGGTGTTTATAGATTTTTGACTAAAATAATCAAGTCAGCTTAGCAGTTACAAATAAGTTGAACTAGATTACAATCTACATTAAATTACTATAAAGTAAAATATACAGACATTATTTCCAATCAATGCAAGAATTTACCTTGTCATATTGACGATAAATCTGAACATCATTTGAATCAGTGAACAACTCCCAGCCCTCAACATTTGGACAGTCTAACTCTCCATATGCATTCTGAAATTCTGTATCAGTATACTCCTTGATATTATCCATCTAAAATAGAATGTTAAAATACTGATATATAAAAATTAACTCTTCTTTACGGCTTTAGAAAAGAATAAGTGTCTTGCTTAGCGGACATCTGATTGGTCATTATAATTTAGGCCTCTGTAATGCTATCGATTATACATATATCTTTACAATATTATTTTATTATAGTGTGTAGCGAAAACAATGTAATTATGTTACATTAGTAATAATGTAACAATGTTATAATGAATGTGGAAATAATGTTTGTATGAATAGTATATGAGCACAACCAAGCATTATCAGGCCTCCCACACTTCTGAAATTTTTGAATTTAGGTTTGAGTTAATATTTTTGAATTTGTATAGTAAAATTGAAAACCAACAAAACCTAAAATATTAACTCAAAGCTAAATTCAAAAATTTTCTCCTCAAATTACATCATCTAATCTACAACCACCCCCCTCCCCATAAACGAAATATTATAGATGGTGTCCCACATATAAAAAGCAAAAAACAGCATTTTTCAGTTAATTTTTACTGCACTCAATAACAAGATGAATTATTTATTATATAAAATTAAATTAGTTAGTAAGATTACTTCCATATTACATTATCACTACATACTAAATGAAAGAAAATTATTTTTTTGTGCATGTAAAATAATATTATAGATATAAAAGCACAAAACTCCCTAAAATATTTATATTATGATATGAAAATAAACTGCCTCACTGCCTCATTTATCAATGTATGAAAACAATTATATCATTTTCATAGCTAAACATTCTTAAAAATTCTTATATTTCATTCCATAGATAGCTGATGTCTTTTGCAACTCACAATATATAATTCTTTTCAAATATTTAGCTTGACGAAGTGATTATAATATAGGGACTGCTACACCATACAGGAGATTGTGAGCAATTATAAATTAATGAGTAAGATAGTATAATAGTATTAATAGTATAGCAATAATGCACACCATGTTGATCATAAAAAAAGTGTTTTCCAATCTTTGAATATAAGTGTAACCTCTACTATCTATGAGATCAATTACCTTTGGCTGTCTAAGGGTGGTCCATGCAATTGGTTGGAATTGTCAGTAAATTCAATGTCAAATGGCAGTCAGGTTGTTCCGTTCCATATACTAATGATAAACTGTTTTAATATCCAGTACAATAATAATGATGTAAAATCTGTGGAAATCTGTATAATTTGTAGAATATAGGGATAGGGGCCTAATTCTAAAATATTTTTCTTGAATATTCATGCATACATTACATTAGAATAGGTCTGTAAATTTCGATGTAGTATTTTCAAAAATATAAGTTATATACTCACTTTCTATGAATAAACTGGTAATAAAACGTAACATTTATACCTATATTGCATAATTTTTATATTATGTTTATTCGATTCATGATAACAATAGAATATATTTCACTAAAACGAAAAAGTATAGTGTATTTGTAAATTGTTTTGAAAATATAAGTGTATATAAAGCTAACAGCAATACAAGCACTATGACATATTACTTGAATAAAAGAAATTTTATTTGTAAACAAATGTAATTTGTAAAATTACTATAAATAAAATCATTTAATTAAGCTTGACAGAACAGAAATATATTTTTTTATTTCTTATACAAAAAACAATTTTGAAGATACAGAAATACAACCAATGATCCTAAAATTGCATTGGTGTATTATCATTATAAAAAATATCTTACTATGTATGATATATATTGAAATAGCTGTATAAACTAATAAAAATAACTATCTATCTGTTACAAACATCATAAAGTAGATATATATATAACTATTAGTTTTTTTTCTTTTTTATCATAGTTATAGATTATGTTTTAATGTTATGTTTATGATAAAAACCAACAAATATTGATTATACAGAAATACAAATATTAGCTAGTTCCCTGCTAATGAAATTTCAACAGCTATTGTAAAATATAGTGCCATCTACTCAGCAACTATTGCTAATATGAATGCTCAATCTCCACAGCAAAATTCATTTCATTTGCTTGCATAATAAAATATCTGTCTATATTGGCTCCATGTTAGATTCTGGGTGATGGACTTGATCTTGGGTCCACATTGGACCTAAACCATAAATAATAACTTTTTTATAATATTCAATGTTTAATTTGAATAGAAAACAATATTATTAAAAGTAGTAGCACTAATAATCCAGCAGAAGACAAAATATTATTAACAGAATATATATAAACTAAAATTTAGTCAATGAAAATGTACAACTAAAAAATAGTATTATTATACTAAACATATACTTATTCAAAAAACTGTAAAGGGGATACTAAAAGTTCAACTAATTTAGAGTGGAAGAGTTGGTTTAGCTAATCTAGATATATTTAAGTGGCTATAAATATAAAATAATTTAGCAGTTTTTGAGTATATATTTTTCAATATGTATGTAATAGTTAATCTAAAATTTACCTTTGGTTCAAAACAAATTATTTTAATTATGTTTGGTTTAATTAGTATTTTTATCTGAATAATAAGTTATCCTGTAAAATGTTAGTATTGTAATCAGATTTTCAAGAATCAGCATTGGTTTGTATAAGGCATCCAGTTGCTTCTGTGAATCCTACAGATCCTTAGAGGACTTCATATATGACTTTATCTCAAAATTATCCAAAAAGACAAGAACTCTTAATGAATAACAGTATCCTCTACAGCAACTTGTTCCATCAGCAACAAGTACATTTAGCATGTTTGAATTTTATCTCATTAAAAATTCATTTAAATACATAAGTTCAAATTTTTATACTATTCCCTATTCCAAAAATCACATCAAATAACTAGATTTCTATTCTAAGGGAATTAATAAAATTAATAAAAGACTGGAATGGGTAAATCCAAACAAAGCTGGTGGACCTGAAAAAATCCCCAACTGGCTCATTAGAATGTCAGCAATGTCCATTGCTGCTCCAGTGGCCTCTATAATCTCCTCCATATTCCGAAGTGGCACTTGGCCAACCATTTGGCACCCAGAAGGTTTAGACATGCAGAGGACACTGGACAAGGTTATCTCTTGGATGAATGTCAACAGCATGATGCTAAATGGGAAAAAGACCCAAAAACTCAGAGTGTCAGTTCCCAAAACAACAGCATTGGCTTTCACTTCATATTGAAGATGTTGAGGTAACTCCTTTGCCATCCATGAAACTCCTTGGTGTCACTATTAACGAGTCCCTCTCGTGGGAGGACCACGTAAACAAGCAGAAGAATGTATACTCTGCCCTTCTTAAAATGGTCTGATGTTTCCTTGGGTGACATTGTCCAAGCTTATACCTCTCTCATCAGATCAGTACTGACCTACTGCGCCTCAGTGTGGTACTCCTCCATTATGGTGGAACAGGAAAAACTTGGAATCTGTCCAGAGACAGGTCCTCTGCATAATTTGCCCTGACATGAACTACAATCATTCCCTATCATCCTGTAAACTGAAGCCATTGTGTGACCACCTACATGACTTGTCAGCCCGTTGCTTCAAAGACGCTACTTCAGATGTCTCAAACAGCCTTCATGCCATCCTGGCTAAACCAGAGCCCCTCCCATCATTGCTCATCTTAGTTGTCGCTCCTTTCTTTTTTGAACTAGAACTGAATGCTATTGGAAATCTTTCTAACCCTACTTTTCCATGCATTATGTCATTATCTAATTAAGAGTTGTTGACTATAATTAGGATCATTTTATAATTGACCCTTCCTATATTTTATACTACAGATTTCTTTTTATACAGATAATGTTTCATATGTTATGTTAAAGATTATTGAGTGCGCTTTTGGGGACTTTTATTATGTTTTAGTAAATAATTTTTTTGATTGGGTCAAAATAATTTGATCAGTTTTTTTATGTGAGTAACTTCAGCATCATATTTGTATTCAGATTCATATTCAGAATTTTAACCAATGAAAACAAAGCTTAAAAATATGATATTTTAACTGGTTAAATATAAGATAATAAATTATAAAATAAACATAATTTAAAATTGGATGAAAATAAATATAATTAAATTATTAATGTAAAAATAATAAGGCATAATTTAAACATGATTAAGACATGAAATAAACATAATCTGGATTAACTGGATGAAAATAAATATAATTAAATTACTAATGTAAAAATAATAAGACATAATTTAAACAAATCTGAAAAAATAAAAGCCAAGATTCAATCATCCACAGATTCAGATACCAGCCATGGATTCAAATTAAACTTTTATAACTCATCCATGGATTCATATATGTATTCAGATACCAGCCATGGAATCAAATTATACTTTTATAACTCATCCATGGATTTATATACATATTCATATACCAGTCACAGAATCAAATTATACTTTTATAACTTATCTACAGATTCATATATGTATTCAGATACCAGCCACAGATTCAAATTAGACTTTTATAACTCATCCACAGATTTATATACATATTCAGTTATAAAAGTCTAATTTGAATCTGTGGCTGGTATCTGAATATGTATATGAATCCGTAAATGAGTTATAAAAGTCTAATTTGAATCTGTGGCTGGTATCTGAATATGTATATGAATCTGTGGATGAGTTATAAAAGTATAATTTGATTCCATGGCTGGTATCTGAATATGTATATGAATCCATGGATGAGTTATAAAAGTCTATCTGTGGCTGGTATCTGAATCTGTGGATGATTGTATCTTGTCTTTTATTTTTTTCATATTTGTTTAAATTATGTCTTATAATTTTTTATATTTATTTTCATCCAGTTTATCCAGATTATGTTTATTTCATGTCTTAATCATGGTTTAATTATGCCTTAATATTTTTAAATTAGTAATTTAATTATATTTATTTTCATGTAATTTTAAATTATGTTTATTTTATAATTTATTATATTATCTTATATTAAACCAGTTAAAATATCCTATTTTTAAGGTTTATTTTTGATTGGTTAAAATTCTGAATATGAATCTGAATATGATGCTGAAGTTACTCACATGTTTTATCTTTGTTTTTTCAATAATACTGCACAGGTTTTTGAATTGTATTTAAAAGTTTTAAAATTATTTTAGTGACTATTTTCCTGCTTTATTTCAAATTTTTATATAAAATTGTAGATTTAGAATACTGATCAGGCATTAAAACAGAATATGTAAAAAAAAGTAGGGACCAACACACACAGAAGGTTTGACCTCATTTAATATTGTAGATCAGCTAGACCAATGAAAAAAACATAGTTAGCTGTACTCCACTCCTGCAATTTTTGGTTTCCTATATTAAAGAATTTAAACATTTATATAATATTAGGTTTCTTTAATACAAGAAAATGCTTATTCCTTCTAAATTAAAAGGTTTAATTAGGTTTTAAAAGTTTTATTGTATATGATTTTGAGTATATAACCAATTTCTTCATAATAAAACTAAAAGCGAACAATATTGTCACATAATGTAAGCAAAGTTAAAATATTGTAAGGATGTAAACTTTTGTAATGTATGATATTAAAATACAAAAATAATTGAATTATCATAAACAGACTCTAACTTTGAATTATGAAAAAAATTTCATATGACATAAAAAAACTTTAAATAAAATATGAAGTGTGACGAAACATTCCTTTAATTACTGCAATATTCCTTAGTTCTTTGACTTACCATACTAATTTTACCTAATCGAAAAATCTTTGAATAGCGTAGCAATGAAATCCCTGTAAAAATCAATTATTGTTATTTAGTAAAACAAAAAACTATTAAATTATTCAAAATATTATTTACTTATTATTTATTTCAATATCACGTATAAAACCTTTTCTCCAGATTCATCTCCAAATTCATCTCCACATTCATCTTCAACTTTATTTCAACATCTACGGCACCTACAAGATCAAGTTATACATTTTTGGAAAGCTTATCAAATTTTAGGAATACAAAACTTTTCAGAATTTTAATCTTCGACACTTTGTTCAAAAGTTATTGCGTCATAACAATTTATCCCGTCGTGATAATTAGTTGATGAAAAAATTTCTATGATATTCCCAATTTTAATTCGTCGAGTGGGAGGCACAATTTGCATCAGATACTATAAGGTAGCTATATATAATATTTGCTCTGTTTATAACACAGCGCTACAAAATAATGACTAATGTGTTGCTATTTTTACTATGATGACAAATAAATAAAACTCCGATTACAATAGATAATAAGCAATAGGTATATACATTATAAAACTCTATAAAACTCTAAAATTAATGAAATTTATAAATTAATCGATTAAAATTGATTGAAAACCCTCTTTAAAACGAAACAAATACCGTATATAATTGAAATGCGCTCTGGACGTTTTTTTGATCAGTTTGCCGATCTAGATATAAATAATCTATGGATAATAATCTAAGTCAATGGATACAAGTAAATTGTTGGTTCTTTTTTTAGCGTTCAGTTTGTGCATTTAATCGCGTTTGATTTAGTCAGAGTAGACTGTATATTATTATTTATAAATGTGAGAAATTATACACAGTTAAAAATATTCCATTTATTTAACCGACATTTTGATACTTACATATATCTTAATAAATATATATATTTGTAATTATGATAAATAAATATCTAATTATTATAATTATTAAAATAGATATAATATATGTAATATATATTTTACAATAATAATTAGTTCTAGTCTATAATTACATATTAAAATGTAAAATAATAAAGTTTCAAGGGTCTTTGTTTTATTATTTTATTATTATTAATTATTACACGCGCGCGCGACTTTTAAAAATTATAATATTTCTAATTTTCGTGGATTGAGCATTTCTTTGAAATTTCAATTATGTAAGTTTAGTTATGTTTTATTATATTTACTAAGAAATATTTTCATTTAATATAACCTAAATTAAATATATAAAATTTTCAAGTTAATTATGTGCATGTTGATAATCATGTATAAAAGATTAAATGAATATTTTTGTGATGAGTCCTTGCATTAATTTTTTGTGAAACCAAAAGTGAAACGACGCCATTAACAACTTATCACCACCACTAAATTCCTTTGTATATCTGTGTACTGTGTGTGTCACCTGAGATATTCATGATCCCAAAAACACACTGGTCTAAAAATTCCTTTCATCCTTCCTAATCTATTTTGAAAAAAAATTATCTAAGCATTTGACCAAAAGCAAAAAAAAACTGTTTACTGAAAGTATGACAATTTTATAGACTTGACTGCCCATTGATTTATTATTGAAATTTATTTTTTATAATTTGCAAATATGTCAGCTAAAAATGTAGATAAATAGCTTTTATTTTTAATCACTGTTAAACACTGATAACTGACAAGTGCATATCATGAGTATATTTCAGTATTTTACATATGTATCAGTAACACTTTAGACACATTAAAATCACTAAATTAAATAAAATCCCAAAAATGTGTATGATAAATAACTGATTTAAGGAGTTAACCATTTATAATTTAATAATTATGTGCCTTCAGATCTTTACACTCTTCAGAATTATTTTAAAAACTAACACAAAGTGAACAACTAAAGCGTAACAATAATGCATTTAATGGAACTCTAATTTTTTAAACCACACAAACTATTTTTTTAAACCACATTAAACTTTAATGTAATTTAATAATCCATAATTGCTGTGATTCAAAAATTTTAAAGACTATCAAGTAAAGTATGCAATAATCAATTAATTATATAAATCCAGAGATTTAAATTATTATTAACATTACTGCATTAATTATTGTATTGCTGTAATTCTACCAATCTAAATTACATTTAATATTCAAATCAATATTGCCATATCATATGGAGTTGTGTTTAGCTCATAGAAATTATATATCTATTTTTGGAACACAGTAAATATTGTCTATTTTAATAGGCTTTTGACCATTATTTATTGATTCAATTCCATCTTGATATATAATGTCTATGCTTTAAAACAAAACTATTGTCATATATAGGTAATTGAATGCATTTCATAAATCTGATGAATTTACTATTGATTATCAATATAGATATATTCTTCTGTGGACTATCACTATTATTGAATATTGGTCAGTATGACAGTCTACAGATAAATAATATAAAAGTCATTATTTTCAGAATTAACATATGTAGATACCCCATTAGAGTTATAGTCTCAAATGTTATAATAATTCTAATTTATACTTATTTTTGTTTTCAGGATTGCTTTCAAATATTCATTTGAGGGTTGCTCCCACAAATTGAATAAGCATTTGCATCGATAGCCATTTAATGCTAATGGGCCAATGATTTTTATTGCAAATGACAAAATATGTCATGAAGAGGATGTCATCTACCAACAGACATGGTCTACTGCAGAAGTCAGGGCATGGGTCACTGAAGATTTAGAGAGTGGCATTGGACTCACTGAAGTTTTTAAGAACAAGGTTCACCTTAATGGTCAGGCTGCTACCACAATGGCTTCTGTGAGGAAAATAGCAGGTATCAGAAATCACAGGTATGAAGGTGGCATTGTGTCTGGGCTGCTATTAATTAGCAATAGCAGGGACTGCAGAACTGGGGGGACTAGGTGGGCTCACCCCCCCCCCCCCCCCCCAATATTTTTTTACTCAATTTTTGGTGCCCCTGGAGAATTTTAGTGCCTCTGATAAATAGTACCATATTATATTCCCACCCAATAACACTATTAGCAAATAAATTGGTGTGCTCAGAAATATGATACTATTTCCTTAAATTAAGTATAAAAACCACGGTAAACAGTTGTAAACTATTGCTTATAATTTTCAGACAGACTTTCTCCTGCATTCTAGGACATATAAAAGTAAAAAAAAAAGATTTTTGCCGTGACCCCCGACCCCCCCCCCCTCAATGTGCCCCCCAATAAGAATTTTGTTCAGCAGTCTCTGAATGTTATACCTATCACACAGAGATCTGTCCAACGTCCAAAGTTCCAGGCTATATACAAGTAAGAGAGTAAACATTAATAAATTACAAAACATATGTGTTATGGATCAGTTGGTACATTATCTGTAAACTAGAACTAATAATATATCAGAATGAATAATTTTTATTAATAATTATTTAACTACAATAAAAAAACCTATACCTATTATATTCATACAATTCATAAGAAAATATTCATATAATTCATAATATTATATGTGCATTCAATGCTTCTGAAATTGAAAAAATAGTAAAAAGTTGATATAAATTTTGTATTGTGAAATAAATTTATTATTTATTACAATTAAAGATACATAGTATTAGCTATTCAGTAACGTGATAACAGAACGTAATATAAAATTATAAAAAATATATTTTCACTTAAAAACAATATTTTTTACCAAAGCTTTTACTAGAATCTAATATTTTGCACCGTAACCTTTATTATGGTCATTTATATTATATTGACGTTTCCATCTGCTTATCTATTTCATCAAACTGGGCAACTTAAAATAAAACTCTTATACAGTTTTTTGCAACAGTTGAAAAAATATTTATGTTAAACTTTTATGTTCCAGAATCTTGGTTTAAGCCCTGTCAACATAGTATTGAATTCTGCAGAAAAATTCAATATTTCGAAGAATCTCTTCCTCATTGTGTCCTCCATCTAGACTTCATAGGAGGCATTATAAGGAGGACAATGACCTTCAAGAAAACTATGTACTTGGGTAGTGCCGTGGTCAGCCGGGATGGGGATAATCTCTCAGTGTCCGTAAGTTTCCTTATAACAGAACACACCAGGACAGAGGACGTTGTTGCATGGCTCACACGAATTCGCTTTGATGTGAGCAGGGTTTCCAGCCAGAGAATGTTTGCCCCTCAGTCAAGTCTTACTGCTATCTGTACAGATTTTGTCTGGAGCCTCCTTCATGGAGCCTGTATGGTCTTTAATGGCCAACATTTGGAAGTGTATTTCCTTAAAGTATATCAATGGCTGATAGACGCAGGCCCGAGACCCAACACCCTTATCTGCACCTGTGCCAGCCACTTCATCCACCAGGTGGCGGTAAAGATCGCTCATCTTTCAGGTGTAGAGACAGAAAAAAAGGTCTTTCTGCATTCGATGGCAGCACTCCTGACTTCGAAAAGCCTATTCGAGGCGTCCCAAATATGGGATGACATGATGACGGTTTTCGGGTATCCATGCAGTGATGACTCGACTGTAGGGGTAAGAGATAACGTTTGCTAAACTTCAATACAAACTAATGTTTTAGACCCCATTATTACATTATACAATGTAAAATTTCAAAATACAGTGAAACCAAAGTCATTAGGACCACAATATCCAGATTATAATAATTGTTATTAGATGATAATAATAAAACACATATCAATAAATTGGTATCATAGTTTACGTAGACTGGAAACTGCAAATAAACGCAAATTCACACGACAACTGAATAAAATGATTTATACAAAAGATTAAAATATGATATTATAATGAAGAAAAATTTATTAAAAATATTTATACATTTGATAATATAACAATTTGTTTTATACTTTACAATATGTATATATAATATAAAACTAAGTCCTGATCGTTTTGGAGGTGAAAGAGAGAAAAATTACTGTGCGGATTATATAATTTCTGTACACATATTGTTTGCATAAATGACTACATTACTGCACAAAATTCTCAAATCATATTCTATGCAGATGTACTATAACCAATATTATATGTTTTCAAGTTGTAACATGCTTCACATATTTGGCGCTTTTAGTACAAACAATGACTGAATTATCATTTAACTAAACAAAAAAAATACAGAGAGTGTTTAATATTTTTCAAACAGAACTTGGAGTGCCCAGGACTCCTCCGAAGTTAACGCCGCCACCAGAAAGCACACCAATTACAAGACTTGTCGCGTTTGTTTAACGGTAGAAGTGACCATGGTGAGCAATCCATGTGGTCATGGAATATGTAGTCAGTGCCAACCCAGGTTAGATAATGGCAGGTGCCCTTCATGCAGACACCCCACCCCGTGTTTGATTACATTCAATTTATTATTATTAAAACTATTATTATCATTCATACGGTTTGAATAATCTGTATTGAAACATTTTTATCCTATAAATTAAATGTTATTATTTACTGCTTTTTCGTTTTATTATTATCGGGAGGAATGTTTTAAATATAATTACATATGAATTAGTCTATATAAATCGTTATGACGCAATAACTTTTGAGCGAAGAGTCAGATTAAAATTCTGAATAGTTTGTATTCCTAAAATTTGATAAGCTTTCCAAAAATGTTTAACTTGACCTTGTAGGTGCTGAAATAAATTTGAAGATGAATGTGGAGATGAATCCGGATATGAATCTGGAGAAAAGGTTTCAAACGTATATTATATTAGTTATATATTATTATTATATTACTATTAGTTAAATTTACTACGATTAATAAGTAGGTTCAATTTGGTCAAAGTAATTATATTAAGTCATATAGTAAGCGCATTTTAGTCCTATACAATTTAGTCGCACAAATTAATCTGTAAATAAAACAAAATCGAACACTTGTAAATTCAATCAATGTATAAGTGTTTTTTGGTTTGAGAATTTGTCTTGTATAGGATCTATACAAATTAATAACTGAATTTAAACAGACAATTAATATAGGCGAAATAAGGTGACATAAATCAGTGATATGTATATATAATTTATGGACACTAGATACAGGTTCCTCAAGCTCTTCCAGGATCTGTTTAGTAGAAAACAAGGTATGCTAAAGAATCAGACCAGAGGGGTCTCTGAACTAAGTGATAATTTAAGTCAGTAATTTAATAAAAAAAACTTATAAGAGATGCGTTTTTATTATAGTCATTTTTGTTTGAAAAAATATGAGTCACTCCACCAATGTTTATAATAATCCGACGTGTCTGCTTGGAATTCCAAAAACTATATTTAACATCATAAATATTTTGAATTATATTTTAACGAACAGAAATACGAAAACCTGTATTTGGAAATCTGAATTTTAACTTACCGTCAGTAAAAGGTTAATTTCAATTCTGATCTTAGTAATTTATATTTTGCTCAATTCGGACCTCTGAAATATTTATCATTAGAATAGTGTTCCTATAGCTAGAAGAGAATTTTATTTTTTTGCGTCAGACATAAAATTTCACGTCAGAGAATTTAAAAAATAAAAATATAATTTTAATAAAAAATTTCAGTCATCAAGTATTGTTAAAAAAATGTGTTATACATTTTTTAGCGATTGGTGATTGGTTTATAAAATTCAGAATATGATGCAAATTTGTTTATATATAGATTTAAGACACTACATAAATTGTGGCATAAATGATTAGGTACTTAGGTTCTTATCTGGACCTAATTTCATTTCATTAGGAACTTTATACTATAGGGTAAACATTGCCTTAAAATCGGTAATGATGTCATTTTATGAGTCAAAAGACCAGTTTTTTTCAATAATTCGGAAAACCCATCGCAATTGTGCTGTCTTTGACTTTGATACACTAGTTTTAGTGAACTCATCCGTAATTATTGCTTTGCTTTGTGCGCACGAGACAAATATTTATGTCCTTCTGAATAGACATGGGTAGGTTACTATATTTGTCAGACCAGATTTTATGATCAATGGCTTCTAATAGCATTTGTCCGACTCCTACTGGCTTCATTTTCTGCAGGATGCACAATCCAACTCTGTCCCCATTCCTATTCTTTGCATCTTTCCAATCCTCCTTAGTATATATAAACAATGTGTCCATTAATGAACTTATTAAATATTTATTATAACAAAACGTTTAAGTGTATAAGACACAAATTAACATTGGTAGGTATATACTATACTAATAATACACTTTATTTATATAAAAAATATGATCAGGAACTATTATATATATCAACATTCTACTATTAATATATAATTATTCGACAGCGACGTACTTAAAGCATATTAAAATTATGTCCCCGTCATTTGACTTTACAATTATTCAACCATAAGAACATTCGACTAGGTATATTATATGTACAATAATTGTTTAAAGTTATTCTCTAAAATATACGTTTTTAACATTCTTTACTACTTTCAAATTTTAAGTAGCATCCGTGTATGCTTACATATATTATTAATCAAATTAATAAATAATTATCATTTAAAAATTAGATTCTTGAAATACTAGCTACACGTTCATTTTATAATAAATAATGACATTTGCGATTTTAATGTCTCATTTTTTGTCGCATTTTGTTTTGAAAAAGGTTTAAAGATCGCCCATATTCCGTTTTTTGGGCCAACACGTTTCAAAATATTTTGTAGTACGATTCGAACAATTGTCTATTAATTTCTCCTGGTTAATTTCTCATTAATTAATTGTCTATTAACCTCTATTTCTAAACGCACTTGATATGTAATTTAATGAGTATTTAGTCTCAGTCTATTAAAACGGGAAATGATCTGTCATGACAATGCTAAAGTGAACAAAATTAACTCTCACAATTTATAAAAAATGTATATAAATCAAGCTGTTTATAGGTTTGAGATAATTTTAGATAGAATATAAAATTTACTAATAAATACAAATTACCTCGCTACAAAATATTGTTTTTTTTTATAAAAAATGTATTACTGGAAGGTATAGTCTACACAAAGTTATATATATTTAAAGTAAAATATCTACTCTGTATGGAATTATTTTAAACAATTTTGTCTAATATTATATGCGCTTATTTTACAAATTTGAAAACTGTTCTAATCCCTTGATTTATTTAGAAAATTATATATAAAATACACTTTGTACTTCCAGCTAACAATATAATTTTAGAGTTTCATATAAAATTTACGCACAACTTCAAAAACAATGAAGATTTATTTTGTCAAGACATGTAATATATTTATGGAAAAAGTAAAAGAATATCTTATTAATATTTTCCCACCCCCTTACCATAACTATTTATAATATTAAATAATTTTTAAAACATGAATTTCTTATCAAGACAGAATTATAGTGATACATTTCAAATAAAAGAGAGAACATTTTACTAAGCAATATAACCTCCTTTTTAAAATTGAGAGGACTAAACATTGTCACCCAAAACTCTAACGTTTGCATACAAGGCAGGGGAGAACGGAATATGCTTTCCTCTAAACATAAAGAAAGAAAAATTGTCTTTGTTTTTCTCGAAGTAAGCTTTCCTCTAGTCTTCCGTCTCTCGCAAGAATGAGAGATTCTGTCATCCTCCCATCTTTCCACATTGAAAGACAGATTTCTTTTATCGCAGTCTCTCCCTCTGAGAGACAAAATCGATCAGACGAGGAAAGAGAAAGAAAAACTGGTTGCTTTTTCGTAGTAGAGAAACTCGTTAGCACAGCCAACTCTATATCTGCCTTTCTTTGCAATAATATACTTCCTCTCCTCTCGCTATATTCTAAATATTCTCTGCTTCATCCAACGGCAAGACTGAATAAAGAGAGGAAAATCGATAGACTCTAGCTAGAAGCAAACGCCCGCTCTATTCAGCTAGGCAACGAGAGACGCATAGAGAAAAAAATGTAGATACATGAAAATAATAAAATAGACTGTGTGTATTATTACGGGTCTTGGCAATAGCTACCTTCTCACAGAGATTAAATAAAAAGATTTATAGCATGTAGCAGAGTTAAAATGTATGCCTCCACGATATAATAAAAAAAGATTTGTATATTTTAACAAACTAAATACTAATATAATTTATTAAACGGAAGAGAATAAAACTATAGTGTGTTAAAAATATAGATGCAAATATTTGAATTCAGCTCATTGTTAC
This sequence comes from Vannuccia rotundouncinata, assembly GCA_034780395.1. Lineage (NCBI taxonomy): Eukaryota > Metazoa > Platyhelminthes > Proseriata > Coelogynoporidae > Vannuccia > Vannuccia rotundouncinata. The sequence goes on from JAUZNC010020470.1 coordinate 16,494, forward strand.
AAACATTCATATAACATTACAAATCAATTCATTGGAAACACATTTACAACAGAAAATACAAAATGGTGAAATAACTCGAAATGGATCTACACTATCTGTTAAGAGGTCATGTTTTGATGTGATCATAATCATTAAATGGAAAAAATTAAAAATTATTTATTGTCTGCAAAAACAAATATTATATTATTGTTCGAAGCGACTTCAGAATTGGCCTGGTAATTTCTAAAAAAAGTCACATTATACATTTTAACTTGCAACAACAGAATAGAAGTACTTTTGAATATAGTAAAATATGTGTATAATGTAATTGTTAGGTTATAAAACTAAATATGTAATCTTTGACGGTATTGATAAATATAACAATCAATTTTGAAATGTATTGATTTTAATCTATTGAGTTACAAACACACTATTGTATACAAATTTAATTATTCAGAAAATCAAATACTATTATAGACAGGAAGTATAATATAAAAGGAATGCATAAACATAGAGAAGCTGGGTATTATATGCAAATGAAAACAAAACTAATTTACAACATAAGATAAGCAACAAGAGTATTCGAGATCAATAAGCCAAACAATGTTGAAAGAGACCGAAAAATATATAACAATAGTATATTATAAATGCAGTAAATAAGGTATACTATATAAATTATTACATTATTTGTGTACAATAAATTATGTTGGTTCGTAGGACGAATCGTATCACATATTAGAAACAATTTGAGGATGACTGACAACACTAATAGCATCATCCGACTGGTCCAACTGATCCTTCATGGAGGCATGAGGCGGGCAGGTGGTGGGTGCCAAGGACTTTATCGTGGCTCCTCCGGGGATAGAAGCCGGCCCAATCCACATGGTCATCCCAGGAGCGATGGGATTGGTCGTCTGTCTATTGCGGCACATCCTCCTGTGATGGGCGATCAAGCTGTACTTTTGCCGAAAGGCCTTTCCACAACGAAAGCACTTGTGCGGTTTTTCTCCCGTGTGTGTTCGCAGGTGTTGAACCACGTGACTTTGCTGCCGGAAGAGTTTCCCGCAGAGCTTGCAGCCATAGGGACGTTCTCCACTGTGAACGCGCATGTGTGTGGTCAACTGGATCTTCTGACGGAAAGCGCGCCCGCACACACCACAGGGGTAGGGACGTTCTCCCGTGTGTGTTCGCATGTGCTGCATCACACCCGCTTTGACGGCGAACCCGCGCGAGCATACCGGGCAGCGATAGGGGCGAGCTTCTAGCGTCTTGTCGCCGCCGTTGCTTGTGTGGTCTTGGAGGTGGTCCAGGGAGCCATCATGCCCGCCCACAGGGGTGGTTGGAGTGTCCTGTGATCCGGAAGAGGCCTGTTGGTAGCAGGAGGGGTAACCGGCCATGTGCTGAGGCCGTAAAAGAGAGTTTTCCACCGGGATCATTTGAGTTAGATCCAATTCTGACTCTAATCTGACGATAGGGAACAGAATAAAGGAAGTAGTTTATTTGTATAAACTTTCGTCAGATAACACATTTTATACTGAGAAGATTCATATATATATATATATATTTATCAACATTTACATCGGTTCTTCGTGTCATTTTAAACCGGAAGCGTCAAATACGCAAGGTTGTGAGAATCATAGATACACGAGTGGGTTTATATTCCTGATAAATATATTAAGTTGTTAATTTGGTATTTTGAGAGCGTATGAAAGCGTATAATTCAACTAAACTAAAGCACAACGATTTACAATAAGAGATTCACAACACAAAGAATATTAATATTATAAGCATGGCGGATACATCTAAACATAGAGAGGAAATGATAAAGAATTATATGCTAGGTGAAAGAGAAACACAAAATATATAACTATAATGCATTCGATAGAGAGGAAGTCACAGAGATAAAAATATACATTGTATAGAGAGGAAATCACAGAGATATAACTATAATACTTTAGAAAGAAAATCAGAGAGATATGTCTATGCTATACTTAAGAGAGGAAATCATATATATATAACCATACTCTTAAAATAAGGCTACATTTCTTATAGAATATAGTAAAATAAAACTGACCACGGCTGCTAGAATTTGTTTCAAAAATAAAACGAAACTACAGCTAAACAATCTTTTACTTGTCGATGGAAGTATAAATAAGACATTTAAAACGTCGTCTGCGCGAAACCGGATTCTATTTTTTTAAACAATCAAAACTGAAACTTATATAGTACAAATTTATTCATATAATTACAAAATAAATACACATTTAAAAAGTATTGAAAGCAAAAATATAAGCATAGTTGGCATCTGCAGTTAGTATATCTCAAGAAAATAAATCCTAGCAACAAATTTGAAAATATTATCCGATTCATTGATTATAAAACAAACATTTTAATGTCCAAATTATCCAAATATCAGCTATATTTTCTAGTTTCTCATATTAGCATGTTAGATTCAATGCGAGCACTTACTTGATAGTGTTACCCTGTGTCATTTGCTCCATCATATTCTCCACTGGTGATGTGGAGGTCATATGACCCAGAGCCATTGGAAGGCCTACGTGACTGTTGATCATTGGAGCACGCACTCCTCCCCCTACAGCACCCATGTGATGCCCTACCGATACAGGTGCAGCCAGGCCAGGGACTGATGTGTTCCCGTCAAAATCATCAAATACACGGGAAATGGCACCCAACTTGTTGATACACTTGTACAAATAATCGTGAAGGAAGAGTTTGCGGTGATATAGAGATTTGATGTCTTCCAATTCTGCATCAATTTCGTGCTGGGCTGATTCTAAGGCCCCCTTTTGACTCATCACACCACTGAACTGGTCCGCTTTGAGGCAATCAAGTTCGGGAATTTCATCCTCATTAGGAAATCGAGAATTCCATGTCTCACGGAAATGGTTTGAGAAGTTCATTTTGGAGTCAGCTATGAATATGAAGTAAAAAAATTGCAATAGTAGAATGTTTTATATAATAGTACCTACTACAAAATAACTACTTAATAATGACTACAAAATTGTAATTGCAGCAGAATAAAAAAAATGGTTATGTAATATTTAACTACTTTTAGACATAGTTGAATGGAAAATTTATTACTAACTACCTTTTAAAGTAAATCTGATCAATGTATTCTTTCTGTAATTCCAATAAATCGTCGAGTAATAAATGAAAATGGTGTACTAAATTTATATTAATTATAACAAAACTTTGTTTTTTTCTAAACACTACTAAACAGTAAAGTACTTATATATAGCAATTATTATATATTATTATGTTCCATTTATTTCTTCTATTGATTATGCAATACATTTGTGGTTTACAAACAATTCCATTTGTCTAATTGAAATAAAAAATTAAATTAAAATAAATTATATAACAGCATAAATTAAATAGTCAACAAACTAAAATACAATTATTTTGTGATCTAAGAAACTTTAAAAAGAAACTTTGAGTTTGAAACATATAATTTATAGTTAATAATCTATTAAAAAGACCAATGTTTTGTAATTTAAAAAAATTAGATTTCAAAATATACCTAAAAGATTTGTAACAAATATATATGATATTATCACGATGGAATCAGATCTATTGACTTTAAAGTTATGTAACTAAACTAGTGTAACAGTATTTTCATAATCTGTTGGATATAGTCATTTCTGCAATGAACTTTAAAATAAGATATCCATTTGTTTCCAGTATGATTTAATAATCCTTGAATTTAGTTTTATGGACTATTATGGTGAAATATTTGTAAATAAATCTATTCATTTTGAACTACATTAGATAATATTTTGAACTTTAAATAGGTACATTAATTATTTGATGCACAATACATTACTAGAATATATTTTTTAATTTTGTTGTCATAGATATGACAGAGAAAATATGGGTAATGTTATTTATTTTATAATAAATACTAAGCAATTCAATATGAAAAATTACAAGTAGGAACAAAAATACTCTTTTACCCAAAATAAGTATGAAACCAAACCAAAATCATTATAGTAAATATCAAATACCTACTGATTTATATCCAAATATTTAATATAAAATAATAGATTCAATTATAACATTATGTAGGTTCTAAATAATTATTGTAAAATTTATCTAGTTATATAATTATGCAGGCTTGCATTTATTTCTAAGTAGAAATCCCATTGGTCAAATAAGTATTTTAAATATTTTAGACTAACATTATATAAATCAAAAAATAGGTTTAAACAAATTATTAATTTATTTTTTAATAAGATTTGGTCACCTAATTTATTAATAGCTAATTTTTGTTAATAACTAGGTATTCAAATTGCATCTAAAAACCTATAAGTAAGAGCCAATAAGTAAGAAACAAATTTATTTAAATGTATAAATTTCATTGCTTTGCTCAGAGTACACTACAGAAAGTAAAGTTTGCTTACCCTGAATGCAATCAACCCATCCACACTAACTACAGAGGACAGGATTGATCATGTTGCTTTTGAAATGATTAAGACAAACACTTTTTGTTCTCTATACAATTGTCCCCTTAAATAAAATTATTAAATGTATTTACTTTTGTAAAATTGCACATTATATATTGTAATAATACTTTGATTTCCTATAATACCACTTTTGAATTAATAATTATTTTCATTAAGATTAAAAGTTTTTTTTAAATATATATGTTGCAAAAATATCAATAGCATAACAAATAACTACACAGTATACACTACTAGCCTGCATTCCATTAAACCTTAGAAAGATATATCTTGAAAAAACAATTAGGAATTTTATTTTAAATATGAAAGAAAAAGCTAAACATATTTGGCATACAAAAAACCTGGAATACAGGCTAGATACACTAGTATATGGGCCTTTTTCTAAAAATGTGCATTTAAGCATTGTCAGAAAAAATGTGATAACATTTTTTATTTTAGTAATATTTAACAACCTTTATAGTTTTAGAAATACTATAATATATTAATGCTAACATTTATATATATAAACTTTTTTTGTGAAACAATAGCCATGTAATTTTAAATTAAATATCAGAAGATTTATTTTTCAGGACAATTTTGACTAGTATTTAATGTAATATTTTTATAATAAAACATTAACATATATACTATATAGAAATAAAAATAAAAATTAATTTATGGTGGCCACACTAAATCAAAAATAAAATTTGAGTATATATCAAGTATTTGTAAAAAAAAGTATATAAATAAATATATATATGAAAATATAATATTCATACAAAATTGGAATAATTTTACAAAATTTTATATATTTAAATATTTTTTGTAGCATGTTACTGGTTTATTGTAAAATTTTTTTTTTATTATTTCTAATGTTTCATAAAAAAATATAAGACAATTTGGTAATTTATCACTAGGGCTTACAAAATTCTGCAATTATTCTGAAAAAAGGTCTAGAGGCTGGAAAGCAGGCTTTATTCTATGTAGGCTAACAAGCATATATCCAGAATATATTATATACCTAAGCTTATCTGTCACAAGTTAAATTGGAATAATATTATTAAACATCCAGAGTACAATTTTCATGGAATGCAGGTTGGCCAATAAAGCTAAATTTTGAGTATATTTTAATATGAACATAAATTTCAAGTATATGTGGCCACCCTGTATATTTAAATATGTTACTCATATTTCCAAATTTCAATCAGAAATCTAATGTCTGATGCATTATTTTAGATAAAAATGCATTGTTTTCATCATGGAAAATATAATATTTATTATCTGTATTCTTAAGTAAATAACAAAATTAAATATAATAAATATTTTTGGATTAGGTGCCCTTAATTTTATCCAAATAGTAAAGTGTGTGAGTTTATACATACATAAAGACTTTCGAAAGAATCAATTTTGAATATGTTGCAAAAATATTGTGGGCTAGGTTGCATTCTATATAGCCTAGCAAGGATAAAAATGGTCTATATTCCACACCTGTACATAACATACATACTTTCATTAGGTATATTAGAGTAATTGTAATATTGAATCAAGAGTATAATTGTTATGGAATCCCAGCTGGATTGTGGGGACAAATTGATTGCATAAAGACTGAATGTTTTCTTATAAATAAAATCAATTATAGTATTAACTTTTTTTATTTATAGCTATGTGTTTCTCAAATGATTAAGCTTACTAATAGATTTCCCTATTTTGCTCAAAAATATTATAGGATGTCATTTGGCGATTGTAGGTAACTTGACCATTAATTATATTATTTTTAGAATATAAACAAATTATTAAAAAAAGTAAATTTTATTGGCAACAACATTTACAACATATAATTATAGTCTTTATGATTAGTATGCAGTGTCAAATAGGTGTAATTGCAGATGATGTAAATACCTAGTATTTAATTTTTGATTATATTGATTTTTAATGTTTTTCCATGTTTTTGATGTTCAAGGAGTGGTAGACCCAGCTCCACCAGGTCTCAGGGTTAGAAATAAGATTGTTTTAAAGCTTTGTATGATATCGATTTTATTATCCAATATTATATAATTACTGTCTGGGTGGTGTGGTAGTTAATTTAATTAATGACCAAGTAAGCTACAATCCCCTATCAGGCTTACATGAGTTAGGGACATTTTCCTGTTTTAGATGTATATTATATTCAAATAAACTTATACAGATATTAGTAAATTAAAAACTAATTTACATAATAGATACGAATCAAAAGTTATACAAAAGTTGTCAAACTTATACACTAACAATAATATACAAATATCGCGATTGACGATGCTTAAAAAAATCATTTGTGATTAAACATCGCGCAGAATTAAGATTTGTGTTTTTAAACAAGATTATATAAATTAACCATGAATATTAAATTCGCAAATACTTCTCTCTACCTGAAAGCCTCCCTGTCCCTCAGTCTGGATAATTCTCTCTATTGCTAACGCGAGATTCTACTCACAACAACAGCTAATGCTTCCTGAATCACGTCAGCTGTTTAGCTTACAAAATTAATATAAAATTATATCAGCTTTCAAAAATTGGTTGAATACTACTATAAACAGTCATATTTTATTTAATTATTAACATAATTAAATTAACGTTATTCCTTTTGAAATATATCTATATGATTTGCGATAATCCTTATGTGAAACTGTAAAATTCGCGTAGGGGCTGAATTCTTTAATGACGTCACACTTTTTATAAGCTTTTTGAACCTCCCTCCCTTCCTTGTTACACTTCGACACAAAATTAGATATCCCCTCCAAAATGACGTCACATTTAATGGTAACCCCCTATTTAATTAGAAAAAAAATTTAGATTAATTATTATGTTGAAATGACAACGAAGAAGTCACACAGCTAGAAGGGTAGTTCAAAAATGACGTCATGCAAATTTGGGCCATGTTTTACCCCCCCCCCTTGTATCACACACAGTCACAAATTTTGAAATCCTTCAGAAAAGACGTCACGTTAAGTTCTACCCCCTCCCTTCAAACACACTCAACGATAATGATTTACAGCGTTTCATTAATCTAACTAACATATATATGCGTACTATATAACCTAGGACCTACAAAAACATTCGCACAATTGTAAGCTAAAAATGTAGTTAACAAGTAGATTTGTACCTGAGTATTGCATAGAATAATAATTATAAAATTCTATTCAGGAGGAATGCATTTTTAAAATAATTAAAACACAGTTTATAATTGTACAACGGATTATTGCGGTCGACTGTCAGGTCAAGAAATAATCTGTTCCTACAAAAATCCTAATTATACAGGGTCGTAATTGCTAGAAAAGTAAATACTATAAAATACAACAGTAAGATCATACTTATTAATAATGTATTCATTACAAAAGCTGAAAATTAAAAAAGGTTATTATTTAATTTTTAGAAAAATATGTATAAAATACATCTGCGTGTGATATGTACATATTTAACGAAAATTTATCTGTAGGTATTTTAAAGATTAAAAGCATTAATGTAATCGATTTTAGACTTCCAAAAATTAGTCGTCCTTTTCCCACTGAGGGATCATATTTTAATTAGAAAAAAGGAGTCCCAATTTGGATTTTTTTATTTCATTCCATAAGGCCTTACTTTGGCATTTGGATTTTTGTAAATTAAGGTAAGCATTGCAGTATCATGATTTAAAAAGGTCTGAATACAACTGTCGAAAATCAAACATTATTTGGAGTAATTTGTGAATCCTTATAAGCTGTAAATTCGATTAATTTAAACGAATCAATATGTGCATTAAAAATAGAGTTAGATAATACAACAGAGTATATTTTGTAAAATGATTAAAAAACTGAATATTCCAATTCTATTCAGTAAAAAAATAATATTTTAAAATGTATGTGATTTCAAAGCAAGAACAAATTTTACATGAATACATACAAGCAATTTACTATATAATACTTACAAATATTGTAGTAGTAGTAGGTGATGAGCATGTCCTAACCAATTCGTCTTCTGATTGGTCGAGAGATTCACGTGACCTATCTGGCTT
>JAUZNC010020481.1:0-24955 GCA_034780395.1 Vannuccia rotundouncinata
AATTTTCAGCGAATAGAAATGCAGATAACACGTTTTTGAAAATCTGAAATTTAACATACCGTCGGTAAAAGGTTAATATGAGTTAAAATCGTCCAAACAAAAGATAAAGTATTATTAGGGCCATGATTATTTAAATGTTGAAAAACTAATGAATTACCGATTTTTGGTATGTTCAATAATGCATGAGTAATAGATTTTGAGGTCTTACCTATATATACAGAATTAAAAATATTACATGTAATAGAATACATAACAAATTTCTTATTGCATAAATTAGGTTTAGAGGCTGTGATGCAAGAAATACAGTTACTTTAAGAAGGAAGAACTTCATGCTTACCTCTAAATTGCCAACCTAATGGCTTACAAGAAATAAATATAATTCTAATGTGATTATTTAATTTAGTAGATTTACAGAGTTGTTTAATTTTATAACATTGTGCACCTGAAGCAAAAGTTATTTTATGTAAGAAGTATGATCAAAAGGGTTTTTTCCAAATTAATACTAGGATTATAACAGAATTAAAAAAAAACTCAATAGGGTAACCATTGTTCTACAGTTTATTTAATTTAATTTTTCAGTTTTTTTTATTTTACCTACATTTTTATTATAACCTTCTTTAGTTTTACCTATATTCTTATTATAAGCCTCTTTAATTTTACCCATATTAGATAATCAAACATTAATTTCATTACATATGAAATAAAATGAATTTGATATATTATTTTTCATTACTTTCATAATTCATATTTATTTATAAAAATATAATTTCATTATAATTAAAATATACCATAAAATGCAAAATGTTTTAATACAAGTTAAATAAAAACACTTTCTGATATAAAATTGATCAAAAATTTATTTGTTTTGTATTGTATTACATTATTTATTACTATTAAAAAGCTAATAGATCACATAAGTAAAATTTATTTTTCGTTTAATTGAAGTTATTTGTAGTGTTTAATTTTATCACAGGGAGTATTTTTATTTAAATGTTATTATAATATACATTTTTTATTTTGTTGTTCATTTTTATTATGTGCTTCTCTGACACAATAGGTATTAATTAATGTTATTTCTTTTCTATCCTGTTATAAGCAGGTTATGTTATTTAAATTTTGTTCATAGGGTTTTTTATAACAAAATTATCTTTTTCTAGATCACCTTGTATATTTATTGAAATCAAAGGCATAATTAACATAGTTGAGCGATTAGTAATGGATGACAACATATGTAAAAATTAAAATCTTCTGTATACTGAGTAATACAAATATGAACAATAGTTAGTTTATTATATCATTTTCAAAGAGGGATGTTAGTGAGATATGCAATAAGAGAGATACAATCAGAGTGGTGTCTCTGACATTAACCCTTCAGATAGTAAGGATTATAGCTAAGGTCTAATTTTGAAATGGTAGAGGTTGTTTATACAACATAACCTTATTAGACATTATCCACAAGGAAAAGCAAGTTTGTTTGGGGTAAAATCGATAAATAACAATATTCTGAATGTTATGTAGGCGCTCGAGGCAAGCCACTATGGTAGCTATAGACTGGGCTGTAGGTATCTAAATAATTATCAGAGAGAAATACCCACAAGAAAAATAGTGTCAGTTCATTCAGTTGCACATTTATAAATAAGTGTAAGTGATTCTTCAAGTTAAGCAGACAAATCGTTTGTTTATTATTTTGAGAAAACTTGTTTCTCTAGTCTATTAAATTAGTAACAATATATTTAATTCATTTTTGTACACTTCATATTAAAAATATGGTAACAGCTTCTGACTCTTTGAATTAGTTATATATAATATATACACAAGCAGTTAAAGTGTGAAGAGTAATACACACTTTGAAACTTGACCAATAATTTTACATATTAATTTAAAAAGATTGTAAGTGAGAGTTAGAATACTTTTTAAAAATTGTGTATTTAATTATGAGATCTGCCCATTTAACAGTCACTTAAAAGACAATATTTATAAAATTATATCATTTAAAATGAATATTTGATTGAAATTAACTTCATAGAACTTTAGTGGAGAATATTTTAATAATTAGAATTTTTAAATATTCTAGTAAGTTTGTATTAATTTTGTATTAAGTTTGTATTTTTAGTTTTAAGATTGAGTGATCACTCCCAATATATTGTTTATGGGAGTGATCAGTCAATCTTAAAACTAAACAGGAAGGATTTTATGTGTGTAGAAAAGCTTCATTCCAATAAGGAAAAATTACAAGAATCAGTGAATAAAATTATGGTTTAATTAATACATACTTACAAGAATATTTTAAAACCTTAAGATATACATATATATAATAAAATATATTAGCAATGCAAATATAAGTTTTTGTAGGTTAACCTCAGAATTATTATTCCTATTTTAAATTATGAAATTGATATTACTGTGTGGTTTGATATGTCATCTCTTGCATAATGCTGTGCAAATTGATTTTTTGCAGTTTCTGATAGATATAGGTCTCAGCAATAAATTCCTTATCTAAGCAAGAAAAACTTTAAATCACAAATAACTGCTTTGTGATGTAATTTTGATGCATATAATATATTACAAATAGATAGTAACATAAAGTATCTAAATACATCATTATTTGTTTTGAAAAATGTCCATGTATGACGTCATAGACATTTATCTAAAAATGAACAAGCCAGAAAATTATGTTTTTAGTGATTTATATCTCAAAAAATGTATCTGAGACCCTTTATCTGTATTACCAACAGATAGAAGGATAACAATACTCTATCAGATAGGGCAAGTTAAAAGAATTGAGAATGTTCAGAGATCACTCAATGGTCAAAAAGTGTTGATTTAGTGCCAAAATGTCACAAATCATTGTGGGATTTCTGAAATTTTCTATTCCTTTAATCTACCCTATCTGATAGATTATAGTAATTTTCCTATCTATTGGTAATACATTTATATTGTCTCAGCTGCTTCCTTTTTGAGATATTCTCTAAAAACATAATTTTTTGACGTTCATTTATTAGATAAATGTCTATGACATCATACATAGACATTTTTTCAATTTTCAAAAAATAATGATGTATTTAGATACTTGATATTAATATACATGTTTCTATTTATTGGTAATATATTGTATCCATCATTCAGCAGTTATTTACGATTTAATAATAATGCTTTCTGCCCTTCTTTAGGCCAGTGATGATCGGTTTGCTTTCTTGGTGGAGTGGTATGATGCTCCCGCAGCGCTTGTGCGTCAATATCACCTCCTCTACTTTCTGAAAGACAACACAGTTGAAATGGTAAGCTGTTCAATATAAAAAAATAAGCCTCACAGCGGAATAAGCAATGATAAGAGAGTTCTACTACCTATTGGTCAAATTTAATATCAAGACTTTCAATTCACAATTGTTGTGTATAGAAACATTAGAAAACTTTTAAGTCTGTTGATCTGTAAGTTCTGTTTTATAAAGTCCTCAAATACTATTTCATATTTTAGGTTGATCTGAAGAATCGACGTCCCTTTCTCAAGCGCACTAAGGCAGACGGAGTTAGCCCCAGTGATCTTTTCATAGGGGGAACAATTAATATTCTCTCACGACAACTCACAATTACCGATTTTGCTGACGAGTATACTCGAAAGACTCTCATGTCACACACAGAAAAGTGAGTATTTAATATTGTCGACTTCAAATTGTCACTTATAAACATTGAACTTATATATTTCACTGTTCCCGTCAGAACTCTGGGCTTAGTCAAGCCGAGCGCTTGTCATAAGGTCGGCGACATTCTCACACTGATTCACGAATCCGACCTTAAGGTGGTCAACCTGAAGATGTGCATGATAAACCGAAATGAGGCTCAGGCCTTCTGTAGAGATCTCGATGGTCTGGATCACGGCTCCCAGCAGTAAGTGTGCGAGGAAGGGATCTAGAACAAAATACAAAGATTGAATTTACTTTATATTTAAATGGGTCTGTTTTTTATCATATTTTCTTTTAAATATGTGTTCCCTGGAAATTGTATCCTTCTTTACTTGCCACTGTTGTCAGTAATTATTTATTTTATTGTTAATGCCAACAGAGAATTTATCGATCAAATGTCCGCTGCGCCAATAATTGCCTTTGAGTTGATGGGAAATCAGGCGGTTTCCATATGGAACAATTTGATTGGACCATCTGATCCAGCAGATGCTCGGCAACAGTCCGCACAATCGGTAACCATTTTCTAATTATTAGTTTTGATATTCTTAGCGAAGAGATATTTTAAAGTTTAATTTTGAATAAGTAATTTTAATTGGTGTTCATTTAGGTACGCGCCCGCTTCGGTCGTGATAAACTCGACAATGCTGTTCACGGATCGGCAAATCGAGAGAGGGCCGCTATTGAGATTGATTTCTTCTTTCCGGGTGACGGTGGATCCCGATCCGGTACCTCTAAGAGGGAGAACTCCACGTGTGGAGTGATTAAGCCGCACGCTATAGCAGCTGGTGAGTAATCAATCGACTGTTTATGAAGTTTGTATTATGAATGTGATTTAATTGATCTGTCTAAGTCATGATTAGCAATTACTTATCTGTTGGAAACATTTTTAAATATCTAATTGGTAAATTAATCCTTGTCGTGTTCCAGGCCAGATGGGTAAGATACTCGGGGATGTAATAGCCAGCGGATTTGAGGTATCTGCCATGGTGATGCTCCATCTGGATCGGCCGAACGCGGAAGAATTCCTCGAAGTCTACCGCGGAGTAGTGGCTGAATTCCCCTCCATGGTCACTGAGATGACCACTGGGGCTTGTCTGGCACTGGAGATTTCGGCACCGCCTGACGAGGACGTGCATCAAGCCTTTCGCGAGTTCTGTGGCCCGGCAGACCCGGTTAGTGTCAAGTCTCTTCCTTTCTATATACTAGTTAATAATTAAACTATAATATGTTGTTATCGTTTTGCTAAATATTGGAAATTGCGGTCATAATTTATTTTGTAATTTTAATAACATTTTGGGTGTGTGGCTCCTTCGATAATGGCTTGAAATAACAACTCCATCTGGGTTTCTGTCCTTAGGAGATTGCTCGTCACCTACGACCACGTACACTACGAGCGCGGTATGGACGGGACAAGGTGCAGAATGGTATTCATTGTACAGATCTACCCGAAGATGCTCCTCTTGAGGTATATAAAACTTTATCGATTTGTGATTGAAACATATTTTATGCGTATAATTAACATGCACATATATTTATTTAGGATACTACGTATCTCAAAACTTTATTTAGTTAATTTCAAAGTTGATTCTAAATCTATTTGTTTTTGTGTGTGCAATTTTGCAGGTGCAATTTTTCTTTCAAATTTTGGATAAATAAATAAAAACAACAGAAGAAGAAGACTTGAGTAATATCGGGGCTAAATTACTCGACGCTCTTATTTATCAGTGATATTGACTACTGCTGCATACTACTGGTGGTCTTTAAAGATGTTATATCGTGTTATATATACTTAAGTTTGACGTATAATATGATTATTATTCTATTTATTAAGATGCATACAATGTTATTTATGCAAATGTATATTGTAGAAAATCTTTCTGTTATTATATAATATGATTTATAAAAAATATTGAATTATTATAATAATTGGTAATTTAATAAAATGCAGTTTCTACATATATTTTTATTATCATTGTGTTACAATTTTATATTCAAATATAGTTTTTATTTAAAATAGGAATTCCTGTGTAGTTAAAAAGATAATTCTAGATATTTTCATTGATTTTGAAATATATGACTGAAAAATAACGATGTTTCGGATTAGTATAGCAATTTTCAGAATAAATAAATTAAAATATCTGAAATATAGAATATGTATCATAAATAATTCGCAGTTATCATATTCGATATGCGCACAGTTTATTCTACAATTTCCAATTCGTTTTTAGTATTTTTCAGATAATCATGTTTAATGTTAATACATAGACATTTTATATCTATACTTTGTACTTATAGTGTAATGTCTGTGTGTTAATATAACTTCTATGAAAACGATTTGCAGATATGTAATAATATAAAAAACAATAATTAAATCGTTGATATATTGTTTTGTTTTTTTCTCGAGGAAAATGTATCACTCGTCGATCTTTCTACTGACTAAAGTTTTACATAAATGTTTTATTTGTGGCGGTACATAAGTACTTATACTCATGACACACATAGAGGGACATTTTTTTATCTATAACGGGCACAAGTAACATTTTTCAACAGGTTTTAAATAATGATTCTGTCTCATACATAATTATTTTTTGTTTGTCTAAATATGAATAAATTAAGTTCTATACGTTATAGACAAAATCACGTAATGGTACATAAAACAAAATACGATTCTACGACTTAATAACTTACGCACTTCTAAATATTAACGTGAACAGATTAAAAACTTATGAAAACATTCTCTAGTTATTAATTAATATTTGAAAATTTAATGAAACATTAATTTTGAGTTTTAAAAAAGTTTACTAAAAATATCAGACAACTGGTTTAGATCAAAACAAACACTACAATGTCATTTCAAAGGACATTAATGACTCAATAATAAATTCATTTTCAACAATGACAAATTTTAAACATACAAAATTATTTCGAACTCGGGAAAATTTTAAATTAAGTTAAAAACAATTTAGTGACGCCGTGAAAGTTTATTTCAGTAAAATAATTCAATACATTCTTTGGAGCTAGCCTATCAGTGACATTTCACTGATTGGGTAAACGTTTTAATTCATTCCGGTCGCTAAACAATTTAATACGAAGTACAAATATCCATAACTATAAATTATTATTCTCAGTGAACTAGGGCATTTATTGAGCTAATTTGAGGTAGAGTTATAGAGGATTAACTGGTAGGAATTTTGAAAGTAAACATGTTTTTTAAGTTTCTCGGTGTACATACTAATTTTATGAACAAGATTTATCGGTATCAAAAGGAATAAACAATAGTGTAATAATACTATTCGAGGATACAACACAGACGATTGTCTTAACAGAATAAAAGACCAGTATAATTATAATCAGGATATATTTAAACGTATAATAGAGAATACGTATATGAATAATTTTTTGACAATAATGGCAATCATGTGAATATAATCATAAAACGAGATAATCATTAATCTGTACACTGTTCTTGACACCTTCAAAATAATAAATTGCAATTGGAAGTTTGTTGTCATTTAAAAAATTGGTTGGAAAGACAATCGATAAACAAAGAAGGCGAATCATGTGAAAACAAATAAAGATCATCTGAAATGAATAGAATAGAACTGAAATATGAGTACAAGTTATTATAAAGGGTACGAAAATGTACAAGAGTTATAGTGAGTAGAATAAAAATCGGTCAACATGGAAATCAAAGTAGAAAAAAACAAAATATATTTAGTGAGTAGTTATTGCGATAATCAGTG
Organism: Vannuccia rotundouncinata; assembly: GCA_034780395.1. Classification (NCBI taxonomy): domain Eukaryota; kingdom Metazoa; phylum Platyhelminthes; order Proseriata; family Coelogynoporidae; genus Vannuccia; species Vannuccia rotundouncinata. The sequence goes on from JAUZNC010020481.1 coordinate 7,424, forward strand.
TTCCCCATTGTAAATGTATAAAACAATCGCATTAAATGCACAATTTAACTATTTTCAAATTAATAGGCAATATCCTAATGGAATGAAGTAGCAAAGTATAATAATGTTTAAAGGTTCAGTACAATCTCCGGCCGCGTATCGAGCCTTCTGAAAATGGTTGTGATTAATATCTAAGAATGCATCTTAAGCAATTTAAAATATTTTTTGACTATATTATCGTATCCTTAAATGGTCTAAATCAGGAGTTTTACCTAATAAAGATATCTAAAACGGTACAAAACATAGATAGCAGAAAAGTTAAAAAAAGTCACAAAATCTCAGATTTCTTAGAAAAAATAGCAGCAATGGGAAACACTGGACAACAAATAGAACACACCGGACAAGATTAAAGCTAATGATTCATAAATATGATCAATTAATGTTAACATGACTGTGGAATCATCCGATTGTAATGACAAAGATAACAAAGTCGGTTATTTAACGAAAGTGGGTCCAACATTTTATCAAAATAATTAAAAATAACTTTATGATTTCGGTCGACAATATTTTAATAGCCATTAATCCAAAACAAAAATTTGCATATGGATTTGTAACTGGTTACCAGGTGAACAATTTGTTGGTTTACAAATAGCCTTTCAATAGGCCTCACGTCACTGTAAATATAAATATTCTAAATTGCTAGTCAGACAAGGTCACCTTTATTAGTGTCACGATGAAGTGGTCGAGGGATTGATGGAGGGGATGTCTAGTAAAGAAGGGACGGTTGTCTTGACAATGGCTGAAGCTCCAGCCCCAATCTGCAGTGATGACGAGCTAGAGGACGATGAGGGTGGAGGTTCGTAAAGGAAGCGGGAAGGGGGTTGGGGCTGCATACCGGACTGACTGAACCGGTCAAGAGGCCATGCCCACCCGGGGTGAGGATTCATGGGGGGATGGCCCCCTTCCGCTTGCAGAATAGGACGATCATGACTCCTAGGTTGGGGCGGGTAGTCTCTGCGGGAAATAAAAGCACCACGAATAATAAGAAAACCCAACATTTAAAGGAATTCAGACCTCCTCCGCTTCTAAAAAAAGATTTATTTAACTTAAGTTTGAGACAAATTTTTATGTTTTCTGGATTTTAATTTTACTAAACCCATTCTGACTTTCTCACATCAAATTGTAAATATAAAATTTAAGATATGAAAATTTGAAAGAAATACCATCCTGGAATCAAAATCAAGTTCATTAAAAAGTAATGGCATTGTCCATTTTTTTTAGGTTTTAATTTCTAGAATGTAAAAATTTGTTGTTTTTAAAGGAAATTCTGGGAATTCTCTATAATTGTACACTTCTGAGGAATGCAAGAGTCTCACCTGAGTGCAAACACCGGCTGCTGCTGGTGCGGTGGGAAGTAAGAGCTCGACGATACAGGACAATCATTCTCCGTCTCTTTCCCCGTGAGATCGGGTTGTTGCTGCTGTAGTGTTTGCTGTTGTTGAACCGGGGTGGGTGAATGGGTGCTGCTGCTATGGTTCATACGGGCAAAGCGAGGGGGAAGATCACGTTGAAATTGTTCTCGATTCTCGTTGTAAAGATGCCGACTCCCTCGAACTGCTTCACCTGATAGCTGATCCCCGCTGTTGGCCAGGAGGGCAGGCGAGGAGGCCGATGATACTAGATTGGTCGGGGCAGTCTTGTCATAGCCACCGACGACGCTGGAATTGGAGACCTGGGCTGACTGCTCTTGGATGAAGCGTGCGATGTTGTCGTGAAAGATGAGGCCGGGTTGTTGTTGATGAACTTGATGTTGTGGAATTAGCGGTGGAGGCGGTTGTTGATGATGGTTCGTGGGGATGGTGATGCTGGTATGGGAAGAGACCTGGACTGGTCCCGATGGTTGATGCTGCTGATTCTGAAAGTTGCAAGAATAAACGTGAGCACATGTAACATAACCTTACTAACACTAACAACTGGGATCCCTCAAAGGCCACCTGCATGATTGACTCTATCGCCACATTCCTCTTCGTCTGAATTCGCGGCGCCACTGGTCCAAATGACGATCCAACCAAACCGCTGGGCAGCGGAGGACTGGACGGTCGAACCGCCACAAAGGTGACCGAGGGTGTGCTGTCATTGGGTTCACTGTCTGGCGTCGGGTGGCAGGTTAACAGGCCCGGCAAGGAGCTGGCTAGATCACGAGCACACCAGAGAAGGCACGCTAGCCGGAGAGAAAAGGTCGCCGAGGAAGACCGGCATTCTGGCTGTTTGGTCTCCCATTTAGCTTTGCGAGTTGTCGGAAGTGAGAGAGGCAGAAACCCCTGAAAAGAGGAGGAGATAATGTGGCTCATCGATAATTTGCACGGCTGCTCAAATAAAGTTGGAGGCCGTTTAGTGAAATATTCCCACAAAATGGTACAATTACAAGAATTTTCCTTTTATAATAATTATTATTGAAAGGGTAGTTCAGCCAAACTAAATGAATGGTCCAACCTGAAGAATCTCAAGTTCCGGTAAAGTAATGAGTGTCTCCAAGGTGACCATTAGTTGAGGCGGTGCAGTTGTTGACCTTTCTTGCAGGACATTTAGACACTGACTGACAACATCGGGGAAAGGTGGGGAGGCACATCCACTGGAATCTTGAAGACGGGAAATTATAATATCAATTATATCATTCGCCAGCTTCATTCAAGTGAATTTATGTATGGTGTAACTCAGTGTAACCACGAAATCTTTAAGGTTTATTATTTACTTTACAATATTTTATCAGGAAAAAATTATTAAATCCAGCTATCAAAAAACATCAGAGGTAGAAGGAGTTAAAGTCTAAATTTGTCTCATGCAACCAATAAATAGTTTCAAAAACCAATACTTGAAAACTTTAATATAGAAACTATTACCAAATCACCATACAAAAAATCAGTTTCTCCCTCTAACTCGTAAAACATGAAGATTTAGCGATTTTCTATTTTAATAAATGTTATAGATTGTTGTAAACATAGATATTCGTTTAAGTAACTAACACAGATTGTATGTCGACATATTTCATGGATGTACCTAACGGTTAATATTATATTAGTATAGATAACCTTTATTTTTTGTGGAAAGAGCTTTGACTGAGGCCCGATACCAGATCAAGAGAATAAGAAGGGCCGAAAACAGTCCATCCGAAGTAGACGCCTGTTCCTGGGGAGTACCCTCTTCGTGCTTCAACACAGCTTTGCAGAGGCAGCCGACGAGATCTACTGTTGAGTAGAGAATTAGACGAGTCCAGGTGGATTCCTTTGTGGTGCCGGGTGCTGGCTGTGTGTGCGGAAAAATAGATTTGGCATACAATAAAAAGATATTTGAATTTCAGCACACAATTCTTAACTACATCCACAAATTGAACAATAAAGAACGGTAGATGTATCATTTAAAACATGAAATATATAATTGAAAAATAATAGACGCACCTTGTGCTGCCTGGCTGACGCCTTCTTCTGGAGATGTGAGTGTAGCAGAAAGGTGTGTAAGGATGCAATCTGGACCAGCTCACGATCACTGAAGCCCTCTATGAAGGGAGGAAGACAAGCGGAGAACCGGTCCCATAAGGATTTTGCCTTCTTAGCTCCGTCTTGAGTCATATCTGCAGCCGAAAGAGGTGTGGGGGAAAAGTCAACAAAGGACAGCTATTTCATATCATCATTACGGCTAAGGAGACTTTTAATAAAATAAAAAGACTTCACATTATCTCATTGCAACTTAATTGTCCTACAGTCAAAATGTACAAAAACATCGAAAAAGGGACAACAATCGTCAATAAAGAATATTTACCACAATATTTATTCTATTTACTTCGGCATAAACACTATAATTTTTGTTAGGTTTTTGTTGGACCTCGACTTATCATGGCAAACAAAATCAGTTACTAACCAAAGACGTTTAGAAAGACAACGATAAACCAAATAGGTTTGTTGGTCTTGGATACTTTAAGTATTGTAAATAATGTTTACCAGTATTGCAGTATGTATTAAAATAAAATTATACTAATATAATTATGTTTAGAGGAATTATAGAATTACATTTTTTAATCAAAGTACAAAATAGTTTTTGTTCTATCAGTTTGGCCATCGAAAAAAAATATTAAACTATACGTTAATATAAAAAACAGGGTTTACAAAACAAATTAAATCTATACTCTACTGCCATTATTCAAACTGAGGGTAAACTCACTATTCTGTAGATAAATAAGTGCGAAAAACTCTAGATAGGCAGTGGACAGGGCGAGCTTGGCTGACGTCATTGGCTCGGTCACTTTGCCAACAACTGGCATGATGGGCATGGGTTCCTTGGCTAGTCGTTCGAGCATTTTGTCAAGGTTGGTGGATGCCGCGGGGAAAGGATTGGGGCAGGCGATTGCGCGTACGTAGAAGTAGACACTGCTTAGCCGGTTCTTAACGTGAAGGAGAGAGAGTGAATGGATTGAAACGATAATCATATTAATTAGGGTGTCTAATTAAATCTAATTTAAGGAATATAATAATACCTTAGTGGCTTCTAGAATAGCGAGCTGGTTGTAAGGATGACCTCCAGCCACAGGGTCCACTTTCACCGCCCAGCTGTAATACTGAGCGGCCTGGTCAGTCTGCTGATAATAACGGGCTACATCACCCAGGTGGACCAGGCAGTGCTGGCACATCGAGAGGACACTGGCACGTCCGGGCGGCAACCTCCCTCCTACCGCTGCATTGGCATCAGAACCACTTAGATGGTTCCTGGGAGCCAGAACAACAGGTGCCAAAGGCCGTCGAACAGACTCTACCAAACTATTCACAAGCCGGCGGCGACATGGCAAAGAGACACCAAAGCTCTCGCACAGATTTCCCAGCAGCCCGACGTAGAAGCCCGTTGATTGGTCCAGCAGTAAACCCAAGGTCACCTGGGCCTCTGTACGACGTGGATTCTTCTTGTCGCGTATTTGGCTTTGTAGTTCACTGATTGGCTGCTTGAAAATGGTGTTCCAGAGTTCCTGCTCAATTCTCTTCTCCAGGGCGAGTTCCATTTCATTGGTGAGCAGTTGAGTGTAGAGGTCCAGCAATGAAAGTCGAGTTTCATTGGCCACCACATGACCATCTCCTGGCAGACGTGCTTTGAGCTGGTCGGCTCGAGCTAGAATCTCACTGCTAGAGCGCTCGTCATTGGTTGAGGGCTCCTTAGTCATCCTGTAATACACGAAATAGAAATATTGAAGAAAAATGTCAAAGTAAAAATATCCATTAATTAAAAAATGTAACTTAAACATATAAATTATTCTTTGTGTTCATATTATATTCATATTATTGTCTAAAACTTTGATTTTGCCACAAGAATTGAATAAATCTGTTTTAGATTAATTGTTGTTATAAATGTATGATACCTAGCATCAATTCTAATTAAAATCAACATTAACACAACAGTGACAAACACCATTTTGAGCAAAGATGGTTCACCTAAAAAATTTGGTCTCTAAGTGAATAGTTATGAAAGCTCGTTGATAAAGGAAAAATAAATATACTAAAAAAACACTACAAACAATAGGTCTTAGTAGTTCTCATTGATACATTGCAACCTTGATGCATTCTTTTTTGATTGATTTTTTAATAATGAACTATATAAAGCGATAGCAGTCAAGTAATATGTTATATAAAAAATTATATCAAATCAAATTTTTAATAAAATAGATTAAAATTAAATATATTTTTTGAATTTCCATGACTTAGTTGTAAAAGGATTAATATCAACTCCATCTTAGAATTGAATGGAGTTTGCAATTTCCTAATATTATCCTATTATATTTTGTATATAAATGCTCACATCTTTTAAAAATGTGATTTTTTTTAAAGAATGAGATTAAAATATTTAAAAAAAATATGTTTTAATTAATACTGATTAATAAAACAAATTTTAACATAATAAAATACCAGCCATCTTGAACCTGTACAATAATGAAACATTGTTAAAACCAGACCAATACTGTCTTTATCTGTATACTAGAGTGACATTTTCAATAACAATTCTAATTATGTGCACACATGAATTGCTTAGATTCAAAATAATTAAACTACAGTGGGTTAAGTCGGTTGACAAATTCATATTCACTTTCTATGAAATAAAATATGAAATGATGTTATGTTATGTACAAATAATCTACACAAATATATATCAATGTAAAGCTGTGAATGTACAGAGTCATAATTATATACCAGAGACTCCACAGACAATGAAAAAGTATTATTTACTAACCAAAAAGCTTTTGTCTATATTTGTGACATGCAAAAAATTGAGTGATATGACACACTTGGGGTCCACTAATTTCGTTTGTTCTTTATGTACATATAAAATAGACAAATGGTTCAAGCGACCTTGTGTCATTGTGGGCTGCAAGTATGTTTTGATATGGCACATGGTTGAGAAAGCTCCTTCAGAAAAACCCCTTTTGTGGCTGGACTCAAGAGAAGCAACTTAATTACTTTGACTATCTCAGAGGTTGCTTCTCGCTGAGCTTGTGAAAACTTTTCCAGAGGTTCTACAATCTCTGCAATGTACATTGGCGTGGCATCAGAGAGTAGGGTCATCTCATGGTAGATTGGTAACTGCACTTCGAGTAAGTTCGAGTATGATTCTTTCCAATCCAAGTCAATGAATTGACCTCTGTTTTCATTGAAAAAAGCAACATTTCCAGTATTTCCGTTTACTGCATACCCAGTTGGTCTAGTCTGTCTTTAAAAGACTTGGTAACTGTCTCGATTGCATGGAAATAAATCGATTGGAAACAATCTTTATTTGTTTTGGGGTAAAAATAGGAGTCTGAACTGCCCTCTTCAAGATGCTTTCGAATTTTGAACTTTCTTGGCAGTCAATATTAATGCTATTGTAGCATTTTTTTGACCAGAGTCCAAAATAAATCAAAGGACTCATCAGATCTCCTTTTCTCAAAAGTTTTGATGGTGAAGTTGGCAATTGTAAATCCTTCCAAAGCCAAAAGCCTTGTTTGCTGGAGTGTTTTCAATAAATTATCAGTGATGAGAAATATGTGACAACTTAGATGCAATGGAAAATAAAAGTTAAATTCTTTCATCATTGAATGAACAACTGCAATGTGTGCCTTCATATCAGATTGTAGAGGCCCCATCAGACACAGCTCCGACTCCTCCATACATGAGAGGGCCCTTTGCTTGTGAAGTCCAGGGGCGGTGCTAGCATTTTTGTCTTGGGGGAGCCTCAATACTTTGTAAGGGCACTGCATTAATATTGCCAATGGGCCCCTGCATTCCTGCAGTTGACAAGGCTCAGAGTTCTCAGGTGAAACATCCACTTCTAAATATAAACTCTAATTTGTGTCTGTTTTTATTATTATTTTATCATTTTTAGTTGAAAGGTGTGTTTCATTTTTAAAGAATTTTTAATTCATGTAGCTAGGAATATGTACTTATCAATATAAAATAATTATATATTCTATATCTTAACAATGAACCATACCATTGTTAAATTTGTGGAAATCAAGTACATTGTATTGGATTTTCAAACTATATAAAATTTTTAATTGAATATAATAGATTCTCCCTTTGCACAGCGATGGGAATAGCAGTTTAAAAATCCACTGAAGTCAAAATTTTGTGGCCCCCAGTATAAAAATTATTAAAAATTGGGCACCAAATCTGCTGAAGATTCCCATCCCTGTATGCAACATGATGAAATTAGACAATTAGAAAGTAACAAAAAGCCTTTATTGCAGTAAAAACTCTAATTTATTTTACAAATTTTTGGAGATAAACTCTGTAGACATATAATGAATAAAAACATTGTTTTGAATTAATATAAACTACTGAAATTATCTTTGCCCATTTTTAATATATATACAGTAGGATCCTCATATATTGGATTGCTTGGTTCCAATGAAAAAATCGGTAATAGCCTGAAATCCAGTAAAGTTGGTTTTAACTCTTTAACTTAAAGAAAAACATTTAAATGAATTTTATGCATATAGAGTAAAATACATGTTAATTGTTCTTAGGGATCACATGGAAAAAGACTAAGATTTTACTTTGTTTTCACAGTGGGGTGTTGGATGGTCTTTTCAAGTCGCCAACAACACTACCATATCTCTTTTACAAAATGATTGGAATTAGTTGCAAATAGAACAAGAAAACCTATATTATTATCCATTATATATGACAAAAAAGTTAACAAAGAACAAAAAATTTGATCTGATAAAGCTGGAAATCCATTATTGCCAGAAATCTGATATATGTGGAGTAGATTTATATTTTAATAAGCATTTTTATTCTGTGCCATTGAAATTATCCATTATTGCTGGAAATCTGATATAAGAGGGTCCAATATATGAGGATTTGACTGTATAAACAGTGGTTTAGAATTACCGCAACTTTGCTATCACAAATTTATTGGGCTGTTTGATATTATAAAAATGCTAGGGCTAAATGAATAAAATCATAGAAACATAACATAAAACGGTATGTTTACTAATGCAAAAATATCATAATTAATATAAATGATATTTTCCCAAAATAGATTGAATGTGTATTGTTAATTAATAAAAAATGACTAAAACTACAAGCAAAATTTAATGGAATGTTTAATAAACAATACAAATATACTACTAGAAATAATATCTGAATAAAACAAGTATACTTAATGATTAAAGTAAAATCATAATGTATTTAATACTAAATGTGAAATATAGATTATTGTAATTTGTTTACAGATCAAAGTCTATATTTCAGTCATGGTTGGCAAAAAACAAATGTTATATATTCAAACATACATAAATTAAAATCTATAAATATAATCAACACATATTTTACTAAATTCAAGTTTAAAATGGAGAATTTGTAAAAGCATTACAATTAATACTAGTATAAAATTAGAATTCATATCAACTGGGTGTAGTATGTATACAATATAGATATACAGTATGAAAAATCATGTTAATTATGTAAATTAGGTTAAAATATAATGTATAGGTACTAGATGAAATAAGTAACATAATATGAAACAAATGTACTAAATGCAGCAAAAATCTTACAAATAATAGAGTGTTTTGCCTTTTCTTCAATTTCAGCTGACAGAATTTTAATTGCTTTCTTCTTGTCCATAACTGTACTCCTGAAAGAATTTATACTCCCTGAACCAATTTATTTGTTTTCACTTCAGTCTATCAGCTTCTTTCTCCAAACCAAACATTTTGACTTTTATTTGATGAATTTCTTCATTCAAGTCATCACCAAGTTTCTGCTTTTGCTGTATCAGACTTTTCACTTTCAAGGTGGAATTCAATGTCAGATTCCAATTTTTTTCCAAGGGCATGTTTCAAAATTCCAGGACAATATGAACCCTGAATTCAATATATATGGCAGAAATATGCATAGATCATGGATAATATACAAAAAAAATAATAATTGGAATAAAGTTCTGCTATGATATAGACATACTGGTTAAGTCACTGTTTATCAAGCAGTGGAATCTTGTAAGAGCATCCAGAATAAGTTGATGTCATGTTTGATCTTTTCATAACACTTTCATACATGTGCTGGATGAATTTTACCAATCTACACTTGTTAGTAATAAGTGCTGCACAAATTACAAATTTACATTTTATTTTTGTGAATTCAACTGGTTTATGTTGTATTAAAAAATAATAATTATATTATAAATAATGTGTAAAAAATACATATTTTTGTTTTGCCTTCTTTTATTGAATTTGTTTTATTAAATATTTATTTACACATTACTGTTGTGAGTTCCACTGCTTTATATTGAATAAAAAATAATACTATTGTTTTAGTATTAAATATTTTATTATATTTATTAAATTATTTGAATCATTATTAAACAAATTCATATAATAATGTAATTTATATATTATGTAAGCACTTTAATATAATAAAATATTATTTTTTTATATTTTAATTTATTACCTACATTATTATATAATTTATTAATTATATTATAATTTAATTATTTTTAATAAGCACAAATTGGTAAAATGCACCCAACAAATGCAATTCATGGCATTATTATTTTTTTGCTTTTCATTTTCTCCTTTTCTGCCAACAGGAGCTTCAATTCTAGATTTCTCCTGGATTTGTATTATATTTTCCTTTTGTAGCAGACTACTTTAATTTCCTGTTCTTTTGTAACCATGGTGTCAGCCAACTTAAGAAGACTACTGATTTTTGTTTTTTCTGACAAAAACAATTTCAAAATTTTAACTTCTTCCATTTTTAACTTTTTTCTATTTTAACTTTCCTAACTTGTTATCAGTTTCTTTCTTTTTCTCCTGTTTCATTTTCTTAATACCTATTATCTGTTGAATAAGGTTATGTAGCCATTTCCATCAGACTTTTAATATTATTTACCTTAATGAAACATTAGGGTATCAGATGATAAAAAGATGTTTTTTGAATATGACAGAATAAGGAAATAAAAAAATTGTATAATATAATTTATGATAAACAAAACCATCCCAAAAATATTGGTCAACAATATAAATAAACTTAAACTTTTTTCTTTTAATAGATATTCATGATATATTTATATAGATATATGTAGGACTAATTTTAAAGTTCATTTAATATAAGTGTTGGGTGCATTTTGTGGGTTGTTGCTATTCAGATGTATGTCTGTCTTCCTCACACACACTATTCAGACATGCATGAGGATAACCATAGTGCAGTTCAAGGGTTAGAAATAAGATTGTTTTAAAGCTTTGTATTGAATTTATTATTCAATATTTTCATGTTTTTGATGTTTAAGGTGTGGTAGAACCTTTTTATAAAAGTCCAAATAGTGAGAGTAATTAACATATATACATCTGAATAGTGTGTGGGGTAACTTTAATGATACTATATCTGTAAATATACTAAATCTGTAGATGGACGTACATCTAAATAGACACTTTGTAATATGTCAATAATATGTGCAGCACAAATTATTAATTTACAAACTATTATTTTTATGAAATTGACTGCTTTATGGAATAAAAAAATCAAAATTTTATTACAAATAATAATTGCTAGCTTTTATTGAATTCATTTTAATAAATAATTTACACATCACTGTTGTGAATTCAACTGCTTTATATTAAATTAAAAAACCATAATTCTATAAATAATAAATTTTATTATTTTAGTATTAAATTTATAAAGTGCATGTACATAATTTAGATTTTTATATAAATTTCTTTAAAAATGATTCAAAAATATATTTTTTTTAAATCAATTGGTAATTTGCTGAGCAAATATGAAATATTAGTAATAAGTGCAGATTGGCAAAATGCACCCAACATAAGCATCATTATTTTTGGCCTTTACTTAGGCCAAGTGCCATTTTTAAGGTACACATGTTAGATCCTTTTACCAATCTGCTTATCACTAATATAAACTATACAAATTTAACCAATTGATTAAAAAAATTATTTAATCATTTTAAAAATCATATAAAAATCTTAATTATATACAAGCACATTCTATTATTTAATTCAACATAAAGCAGTCAAATTCACAAAAATAATATGTAAAGTGTTAATTTGCACAGTGCACATAATTAATAAGTACAAAATTGGTAAAATGCTTGTAAAATATATAAAATTTCTATATTATATTAATTTAAGTTATTATTGTCTTTAAACATAATCCTAACTCCAACGCAGGAAAAAATTGTCTTAATGACTTAATTATAATTCACAAATCTTACATATATTATCAGAGTAGTAGATATAATGAATCAAGAATCTGAATAGAACTATATGTAAATGATATTAATTACGTAGTACTCTCAATTAATGGCTAAATTGTAACATTATATACTAATTAATTAATGTTTTGTATTTACTACATAAACAATATCTGCACTGATATTTTTAATTTTTTAAATTATCTAATTATTTAATTAATCTATATGATTCAATTTTATAAATATAGAAATTTTAATTTATATATCCCTTATATTAAATAAATTATGAAATGAATAGAAATATCAAATAAATATATCGCTTTCTTTATTGATGCTGTAAAACAATATTTAAGTAAATATAGTATTTACTAAAACAATTATTTTAAATAATTTTTATTGTGAAGTTCTCTATAAGTTAAGGTGAGTTATCTATGCATCTGCATCAGTACATAGATAAATTGGTTTGTTTTTAGCATCATCATTGAAGAATTTGTCTTATTTAACCTCCGAATTATCCTTCATCAAAATCCGTTGTCAAACAAATGTTAAAGTTGAAAAATCGGACCTTCAGATATGCAAATTTAGTTTATATATTGATGTAGCGGTCTATGACATTGAACACCTGTTAGTTTCTTAATCCAAGGATTAGGACATGACAAGGTCTGCAATCATTTTTTCAATAGAAATATTATTTGTAAAATTGTGAAATCTACGATCCGAAATTCTGAACTAGCCAAAACAAATTGAATATGTTTATTAACATCCAAACTATTTAAATTATTAATTTACATGGAATTTTTTCAAATTTCACAGAAAATAAACTCCGAACTATTCAATTGAAAATCGATTTTCAAAGATTGATACAGTTCCCTGTGAAATTGCTTCAAAGATGAATCATATGTAGATTAATATTTTGGAAGATTGAGAGGTGTAAATACCTTTATATATTTTATTGGCAATAATTCGGTGTTTCTGGCTTGTTATGATTTTACATATAACCAATAAAATTGGTTTCATACAAAGTTGAATTTTATAAAATTAGCCTATATATATTTAATTATAGCAAGTAAAAGAATAAGGGTATAGCAAATGTTTCACAGTAAAATCATAGGATATTTTTCGCATAAATAATCTTTTACTTTCATTTACTCTATTTAGTTTACTGTTTTAAATTAAAATATATTTTGGTCACCGACCGTTATACTTTTTTTTCTAAATTTCATGTGATGATCAAGATATTGAAGTGGGACTAAAAAGATTTTTAATTATATCGTTATTATCTATTGAACAAAGGTCAGTTTGATCCTAAAATAATAGAAAAATAAACTTCTGCATTGAATAATGAGAAATATATATATATTTTTAAATTAATTAATAAGTTTTTTATTTGCCACAATTTGACGGATAAACAACTTTTCAAAAGAATTAACAATCTGAACCAAAAAATCAAATCAAAATTGACATTAACAGTACGGTAAAAAGACGCTATCTTATTTACTATTACCGTTAACGTTAAACGAGAAATGGCAAAACTGTTAAAGGTTAACAAAATACCCGATGGAATCAGCTCACAATCCAGAAGAGATGATAAAGGATACAACAATTGGCTCTTAATGTTTTTTGTTTCGCCACTTCAAAGATCCAGAATGCATTTTATTTATGTAATCCACCACAAAAAGAAGAAACGCAAGCTTCTCGATGTCAATTAGAGGACAATTAGAGGACTTAAGAATTAACACTTCAAATGTAAAATTAATAGTAACAGCTTCTAAATAAGTAAATATATTTCAGTTGATACAAACATACTTTTACTTCAAATAATATTGTAATTGCTTTATAAATTGTCTTTTGTAAATTGCTGTGTTATATTATTATTATATATGCATATTTGCTCATTAAAAGTAGTAAGAGAATATTTTTACTATTACTGTACGTATATATATCTTCAAATCAAAACATAATTTTCTGGTTGTCATTTATGGGAGATTAATCTATAAAATATGAAAACATTAAAAATAAGTTGATCCCTAATCAATTCGAGTCATATTGAAAATTATACCATGTAAATTGTTTTTTATATTGTCTTGTCTGTAACAAGAATCTAATTTATACCTTTTTAAATATTAAAAACTCTTTGTTGAGGGTTATGGAAATAGCTATGTTTATTTCTGAACAATGAAGAAACCAAATCTGGAAAATAAAAATAGACATAACCATAAATAAAATAACTTGACGTAATATTTGTAATATATATTGTTAAGCATGAATGTCAAACAGTAATATATAGGCTGTCTTAAAAAAAGTTTCGCGAAAAGTTTGATTTTTATATTTTATCAAAAGTTACTACTTTGTTACTATACATTAATAACACTTTGTTAGTAAGTAAAATTATAACTGTTGTTGTAATAATTTGTTACAAATTGTTATCATAACTGCAGGAAATTGTAATTTTTTGTATTTTGTAAAATATTTGTTAAATACTTACTGTTTATCACGAAATTTTTTTTAAGAAAGACTATATTATATAATGGTTAGATTATAGAACAAGAAGGTAATGAATTTGTATAATCAATCATGTATAATAATCATAAAAGAATATAAAGTATAAGGTTGTAAATGACATAATTTTACAAGTTCATAACCTCGTTCCATATACATTGATACCTTAATTAACTTTAAATTTAAATAAACTAACTAATTAATTATTACGATATCGATGGTTCCATGCAAATTTTTGTGCAGACGCCCAACTTCCCAAAAAATCATTATTATTTAAGCCACCTTAATTTTAAAACAAATATAAGATATATAAACAAATACTATAACTTTATTATCTTTCTAAAACTTTCTCTATAACGAAGTCATTGATAATTTTTCTAATATATATATATATATAAATCTTTTCACTAAAATATTACTTTACTATTGGTTAATATATAGAAACCAATAAAATCACTTTGTAACGTAATATAAATGTTATTAATTGATTACAAATCGAAATTGTATCATATTAGAAAATGCTTACGACGAAGAAATTAATTTTTATTTGTATAATTAATTCCATTATACAATATGGATTCAGCACAGGTAAGCTAAAGGCTTCTAAATGTATTAGTTATATTGTATAAAACCCCTAATAATTAATAAATTAATAATAAAATTAATATATCTAAATTTGGTTAAAACTGTTTCATTTATATAAAAGTAAAAAATTGATTTGAGCAAAATATGTAGCTGATAATTTACCAACAACAGACATTTTTGATACTTTACATATTATTTATTTCCAAAGCATATGAGGTAAAAAATGTTAAATTAGAGGTATTCTTAAGTATACTAAACTATAAGACTAAATTACTAATTTGACGCTTACGTTTTGACCTTCACAATCCATTTCCACTTAAAGTTAACATAATTTTAGGTTTTAAAAGCGGTACAAATTTAACTCAATACCTAATATTCAAACATTAAAACAAATTTTATGAAATATATATAGTAAGACGCTACATAGCTTTGATCTTCTTTAGTGTATGTTAATGAAAAAAATATTTTATCCCGTTAATATATTTTTTGTTTACACGACAGTTAACTTATTTGCTTATTTCCATACAGTAGGTATTGCGGTAACATTCCTTTTCTAAAATAAACATATTTATCAGATATCTAGTTTATCAGATACAATCAGAGTAATGGAGGTTGTTGCTTGTACTACAATTTATTTTTGTTCATTGCAACATCAAAAATTGTTGTCCAGAACGGAACTGTTTTCGATAATATTTGTATTAGTTCTGGAAGGAGGTTTCTATTTTATCTTGTTTACCTTTGTGTAACTGTAAATTATACTTTAATTTGAATTAATATAATGAATTGTGTTATAGAATAATAACAACACTTAAAATTTAAACATTATTTTCAATTTTAAAACAACAAAAAATGAATTCCATTTAAATAAATGCATGATAGCAGCATATTGATGTACCTATTCTTCAAAGAAAATCATAATAATAAAACATATAGCATTTTTTTTTATAAAAACGGGCATTATATTATTATTATTATTTTATATAATTCTATTTACGTGAAATAATTTTAAAAAGTCTATTTGAAGTTGTTTTTAACGTTACTCTGTAGAAATCAGGAATATTGCCTCCCCAAGTGAATGTACAACGCGCTGTTCCGCCATCAATTGTCGCTCAGGACTAATTCAATCTGGATCCTGTCTCTGTCAACAATGCAATAGCTTATCTATTAATAATCAGGCCAATGCAGGTAAATCACTATAAATTTTAGTATTAAAGATTGCATTTAATGGGTTAAAATATATAAGAAAATTTTTAACTAAAAGCACCAAATAATTTCTATTGTGCACCCAATTTAATCGATATAGCATCTAATTCACAGATAATTAGAACACTGTGATATACAACAGTTTAGCCGTACAAATACCACAGAAGTATAGTTATAACATTGAGTAACAACAGTTGTATAACCGAAAAAATACCACAGAAGTATAGTTATAACATTGAGAGACATAGTATAGCCGTACAAATACCACAGAAGTATAGTTATAACATTGAGAAACTTTGTATAGCCGTACAAATACCACATAAGTATAGTTATAACATTGAGAAACGCAGTATAGCCGTACAAATACCACAGAAGTATAGTTATAACATTGAGAGACATAGTATAGCCGTACAAATACCATAGAAGTATAGTTATAACATTGAGAAACGCAGTATAGCCGTACAAATACCATAGAAGTATAGTTATAACATCACGAGGTAACATATAGCATAAACAGATTTTAATTCATGAAATCCAATAAGGTATCGTTATTAGACGGTAATTATCAAAGCGATAAACATTTTAAAAAGTTATACATTATTATAAAAATGAATATAATTTTACATTTAGATTTTGTTATACATGCTAACGAAATATTATCATTTCACAGGATCACAAACTACTCAATGGTGTAACCAGCAATGCAGTCAACGACAATGTAGAACTTCACGGGTGAACATTGTAGATCAAACCTGCGAATGTTCCAATTGCCCACCCGGAGATGGACGCAGTGGAGGAAACGTTATAGGTATCAAATGATCAAGTTTATTTAAATGACGTCATAGATATCTAATGATCTAGTTAAATGACGTCACAGTTAAATCTTGGAAACGCTGCTTTTAATATAGCTTCTTAATTAAATGTTTAAAACTTTATCCACGTAAAACATACTATTAAGCTATTCATTTTTAATTCACAAGTATAATTATATAAGCTATTATATAATTCACATTTACATAATATATCGATTAACCAATGTTCAAAAAGGAGGATCAAGAATCACGGCGAGTGAGTGTACCTCTCGATGCACAACTCGGAATTGTCAGTCTTCAATTCTCCAAAGTGATGGGAGTTGTGTTTGTCAGGCGTGTTATTCTGGTACTTCTGGTGAGATGCCAAAATTAATTAATATAATTACTTCTCATTGTATTAAATTATTTTTAGAATAATATTAATAGTATTATACAACATCCTCCCTTTTATAAACAGGTGGATCAAGAAGTACCCAGGTTCAGTGTACTTCTATATGTACAGCTCGTGGTTGTCAAAGAAGTCAGCTAATATCTGACGGAAGATGCTTGTGTCAGAGTTGTAGTAATCAAAGTGGAGGTATTCATTTATTATTTCAATTCCTTCATCTTGTAACATGTAATATATTTTTGTAATTTATTTTATTTTATTTTATTTTATTTTAATTTATTTTATTTTATTTTATTTTATTTTATTTTATTTTATTTTATTTTATTTTATTTTATTTTATTTTATTTTATT